>CATIWK010081190.1:0-15762 GCA_949634005.1 Mallotus japonicus
CCACTTGATTTGATGATGTAAATATAATTCTTTGGGCCTCCACTTGTCCTTCATTAATTAGAATTGTATTTTGGTGTTGGGCCTTCCATATCTCTTGAATGAGTCCAATTAAAGCTTCTTGCAACTTCTTTGATTTTGATATTGTCATTGGGCCTTCTTGGACTTTAAATGCATCATTGCTCACTTGGAAGTTATTGGGCCATGAACTTGGGCTTGGATTCATATCACCTGGTGTATAATCCTGCATGCCATATCTTTTGAGAATCTTTTTGATATAACCCTTTTATGATAATCAAAGAATACCCTGAGAGCAATCTCAGTGTGTACATATACCTAACATAAAAGATCCATCACAAAGATCATTCATCTCAAAGTTTTTAGCTAGAAAGCTCTTAATTTCATGCAATAAGCCTATGTCATTATTGGCAAGAAAAATGTCATTAATATATAAAACTAAAAAAATATACTTGCTCCTACAAAACTTATGGCATATACAATCATCAGCCAAATTCACCTCAAAACCAAATGAGGTGATCACTTCATAAAACTTGAAATACCATCGTTGATATGCTTACTTGAGTCTATATATACATTTTTTATGTTTGCTAACCATATTCTTTGCATCTTGATATAAAGACTTTTCTGGCTGCACCATGTAAGTCGTCTTATCGACATTGCCATTAAGAAACATTATCTTTACATCCATCTGATGTAGCTCAAGATCAAAATATGCCACCAATGCCATTATAATCCTAAAGAGTCTTTTATAGAAACCAGAGAGAAAGTCTCTTTATAATCAATGGCTTCTTTCTGTGTAAAGCCCTTTGCAACAAGACGTGCTTTATACCTCTCCACATTGCCTTTTGAATCCCTTTTGGTCTTAAACAACCATTTGCAACCAATAGGTTTTGCACCTTCTGGCAATAGCACAAGATCTCATACATCATTATCTTTCATGGACTTTATCTCCTCATTCATGGAATTAATCAACTTATGAGAATTATAACTTTTCATGTCTTGACGAAAGTTGATTGGATCATCTTTCATCATCCCAATGTTAGCCTCATGTTCTTAAAAAAAAATACTAGTCATGTAGTATTGCATTTCTCCTTTCTCTAGTGGATCTCTTTAATCGCATAGGTTCTTGAGGTGGTACAGTTTGTTCTTCTGGAACAATTTCTTGAATGGGAAGTTCTTCAACATTATCTTGGTATGCTATATCTTGAACAAAGTCAAGAATAAAATCATGATCAATGCCAATAGCACATATGGGAATATCAACATATTCCTTTTCAAAGACAAAGTCTCTAACTCTATCTCCTGCCCCCCTAATAAACTCAACATCCTCAAAGAACTTGGCATTTCCCAACTCAAAAATTGACTTAATTATAAGATTATAAAACTTATACCCCAACACCTTTCAAAGTATCCAATAAAATAGCTGCTAACCATCCTTGAGTCCATTTTCTTTTCATTGGGCTTGTTAGCATAACTCCACAAGTGTACGGATCGTGGCAAGTAATAAAGTGATAAGTAGAGTATCGTTGCCATGAGGAAAGGGTACAAAGTACTAACTGTTAATCGATTTTTCCTAGCTAGCACAAACAAATTAAATTGCAAGAATTAAATAAAATATACTATCTACTCTAATTAATCTAATCAAATCAATGAGGATGAACTAAAGATTGTAGCATCATTTCCTATATTTGATTTGGAACTTGATTTGAACGTTCCTTATGAGTATGAGTTTGGATATGGATCAATTTCACTAGAGTAAGTCGTCTAGCAGGTTTGCCTCACCAAGTGTGTATAAGCACCAAAGTTAAGTTAACCTCAAAATAAACAATATTAAGAAGCGTGCCTTTCTTCACATGTTATATGTGATAATGGGTATAATGCTTCCTTTTATACCCTTCAGCTCCAAATAAGAAACAACTAGGATCTTATTGTTCATTAGGTTTCCTTTATTGTTTCTTTTGAGGTGTTGTATATGCAGTTTCTATATCTTTTATCCTTTTATTTCACTTATCCTTATTTTTAAAGGTAAAAGCTAGGTGGGAACTTTTTGTTTTATCCTTATTCACTTATCCTTATTCTGAAAATTGTAGCTCTCCTTGAATTGGCTAAAACCAGATGCACCAGCAAGTCCTTAGATAGGTCTAGATTATATGCTTTCAGCTTGGAAGCAAGACGAGGCATCTCCATAATGTACTCCCTGATATTACCCTTACCTTTATACCTCATTGAAATTAGATTTATCAAGAGCGAATTTATTTCATCCTTTTTATTCTTGAGAAGCCTCTTTTCAAGTTCTGCAGGGAAGTTTTTAGCCGTAGTTGTCTTTTTAGACATTGTGCTCCTGAATGTTTTCAGAATGGCCTTCATTATTTTTATGTCTCCAAGAATAATCAAAAGGTTCCATTGCCATGACTTGAAGTCAGTGTCGTTAAGCATAGCAATACTATTGATACTAGCAGTAGTATTAGTAGGAATATTCATAGCTGATCAAAAAACAACAACTAACCAAAACAAGCTCACATAAATTCAAAAAAAAAATCAATAATAAATTCAAATAAAGGCAAATCTCATCTCAAGATATCAGGCCATTAATATTTTATCTTTGGACAATAATATTAACTTGTAAGTGATCTTGGCATAGTAATCAAACACTGACAATAAGTAACATATCAAATAACAAATCTTCCTTTGGGTTGATCTATTATCCACATGTAAAATTGAATAATCATTACATATTTATTACCACAAATAAGCAATAAGCAAGATAAGACAACTTGACATAAAAGATAAGATTAATAGATATTAGATGTTAGCAATGAGTTAGTAAAGTTAGTAACTAATAAATTCATAAAAGCCATTATTTTAAGTTATTTAGATTAGTTTTTCTTGTTAAAATGTGTGTATTTAATGTCAAATAGTTACTTTTGATTTAATTAGCATCTTTTAGTATTTATTAGAGTTTTTTAGTAGAATTAAGTTAGTTAAGTTGTTTAATTTTAAGTTTTTATTGAAGTTTGTATTTTGTTAAATGCTTTTAAGTGTTTTCATGAAGTATGTATAGGTACTGAGAAGTTTGAGTTCGAAAGAATTGTTAGTGATATGCACTAGGTCAATCGTTTATGACTATGTTTTGACTTTATCATTTTATTAATAAAGAGGCATTTCCACTATCATTTCCTTTTTATGATAATTAAAAGAATACTTAATTCTTCCTAAGGTCATCAAGTATGTGACTTGATAGTAAAACCCTTAGATTAAATATGAGTTCTATTCAGATTATCCCTAGCCATTTATTTATTATAGAATTAATAGTATATTAAGGCTAGTATGGTGTTGACTGATGATTATATTTTAGGCATAATACATTCGCAGACACCTGAACTATCATAAATTTGTCACTTTGACACTTGAACTTTGATTTTTTCCAAATTAACACATGAACTTGCTTATCACCTCACATATAAACACCTGAACTATAACAAATTTGTCACTTTGACACCTAAACTTTGATTTTTGCCAATTTAACACCTGAACTTACTTATCACCTCACATATAAAACATCTCTCTGTACAGGTGGCAAGATGCGTGTGATAAATTCTTATTGAGCGCGTCATAGACAAAAAAATGCCAACATGGGAAAATAAATTTTTAATTAATTAATTTTTTTAATTGAAGTAGTATATGACATAAAGTGTTCTTTTAGCCTATTCAGCTTATTTATTCCACTTTGTCTTCTTCACCTTGCAGAGTCTTCTTTATCATTGCTTTCTTTTTTGTCTTCTTCATCCTTGTCTTCTTGCATATGAAGGATCGAGACACTCTTGAGCGTAGATTTTGTAGATTCGACAAGCTAATGCTTCGACAAAGTACATTGTAACTTTTTTCATAGAACTCGCTTGGGATGCTACAAGAAAACCTTTGTGCTTGATGAGTGCTTATGCGAGCTTAAAATTCTCCTGAGAATTCATCACACGTGTCTTGCCACCTGTATATGAGGTGATAAGAAAGTTCAGGTGTCAAAGTGACAAATTTGTGATAGTTTAAGTGTTTATATATGAGGTGGTAAGCAAGTTCAAGTGTTAAATTGGCAAAAATCAAAGTTCAGGTGTCAAAGTGACAAATTTATGATAGTTCAGGTGTCTGCGGATGTATTATGCCTTATGTTTTACTAATCATGAATATTAGATATTAAGTCAACTCATAGGTACTTGTTTAAGAAATCATGTACTGGATTGACCCACTATGAGAATACTGCATATATATTTGGCATAAGTATTTCTCATCACAGTAATATTATTTTAGTCCTTCGACCTTGAAATCATCATGGATTTCTACATAACTGTTTTGTATTTTGACACATTCTAACATTGTCTTTAACAGGATAATGAAATAGAATGTTGTTGGATATGAAATTAGTTATGTGAGAAATGTGAATGATTGAGAAGGAATTTATCCTTCATTTAATATGAGTAAGATATCTATGGGCCCCTTGATAAGATAGACTGAAAGAAAATGCATGGCCATGCTGAATTGAATTGATAAAGAGTTATGATTCTCAGTCTACTTGGAATCAAGTCATAATATTATTGAACTGTATAAGGATGACATAAACTATGCCTTATGTTAAATTAAGATATCATATGATAAAGGGACTACAATGTTCACTGTAATTAAGGTATGTCGAATTATTGGCTTTCACATAACTTGGGTAGTCATAATGTCTTGCTAGAGGCCACTTATGACTTGTAGGCCTAAATTGGGATTTTAGGCCCACTGTCAACGTTATGTGAACCTACAGGGTCACACAATTAGAACAGGCCCCAAACGAATATGGGTTTACCAAGTCCAGTCAAAATTTGTATATATATATATATATATATATATTTAAGGTAATGGTTATCTTAAATAAATAGGAAAATATACCAAAAACGTTTTGGTAAGTGAAACCCTAATTGAGAAGTCTATAAATATATCATGTTCTCTAGGGTTTCACACACTAATCATTCTGCCACCTAAAATTCATTTTCTCTCCCTTTTAAGAAAATGAAAAACAGAGTTCATTCATTCTTGAGTTGTGAGAAAATCAAGAAAGGTGCTAGCACACATACATCCATTTTGATTCAAGGTCTGTTCATGTGGATACTAGTAGAGGACGCATCCTTTTAGAGATGTCTTAATCCAATCAAAGAAAGCAAAAAACTCAAGGTAGGGTGTCACCGGTGTGAACCCCCTCTCTCCCTTCCATCAATCTTGCCTCTACTTGCATTCGTGGTAAGGTTTTGGAAACCTAAATCAATCAGTTAATCAAATTACATGGATCCTGGTTAGGGTTTGTGATAAAAATTTAAAATTTTCGTTGCGCTTAGTATCACGAAACCTAACAAGAATGGCTCAAAGCATGTTGATTGGAACGATTGAATGGCCTTTGAAGGCATGATGACATGAAGACTTAATTGCACGGCTATGCAATGCAACAACACAGCCATGCGAGGCTTCCTGGTTGAGTTTAGATTTGTACACACTTCAATGTTTTGACTATAACTCAAGCAACAAAGATCAGATTGAGGTGATTCAAAGTGTTTTGGAAAGCTAAGAGATATAACTATAATTTTTATGAAGGAATTAGGAGATAATTCAATCGTTTACTAGGAATAAAATTGGATTGATATTGTGTCAATGACACAGGGTTATACAAGTGTTATAGTTTTATTAGGTTTTGGTTATTTTAGAAGCCTAATTCTATTCTAATTTAAGAAAAGATGAATTTGAGCTATATATAAGACTCTATGAGACCAAGAGGGAGGATATACTTCATACAACATCATTCTACATCATATTCATTCATTAGAAGTCAAAGTTTTGCAAGGATTTGCGTAAGGGGGTTTTTAGCATTTAAAAGAGCTGTACACATTGAAGAATTGAAGACCATATTCTCTTCTTCTCAATTCTTTTATTTTCATTATATTTGCTGAGATATCTTCTACTTGTGTTCATGTTTTCATAAACATGTTAGGCTAAGTTTTTATTATGTGCTAAGAAGGATCTTAGTAGCTTTAGGGATGTATTAATTAATAATTTTTGCTTGATCAAAGTCTGATTTCTTCCATATGGATCTTAAATTTGTGCTTCATGATATTCAATGTATGGTTAGGGTGATGTTATGTTGAGACTGAGAGGTGATGCATGCTTTTTATTTAAGGTTTGATTTGAATATTCACATAACTTGTTTTAAGACTAAGAGTTGATTAATGACTTAGGATCTAGTTTAAAGTCTATTATGTTCAATTGAGTTAAGAGACCTTTTGAATATTTTATATTGCATGAATTACCTTAGGCTTAAATTTAGTTAGGATTTGATTAGTTTGGCTTAGCGAGGTGAGAGTCCATGAGTTTATACTATCAATAGAATTAATTAAATTATCTTTTAATTGCTTGAAAGAGAGTTAGAAGATTATTAGTGGTGAGCATTATATGCAAAAATTTTGATTAGCTTAAGTAAATTTTGTTAATTGATACAATAACTCCAAAGTGAAAAGTGAATTTCTAGTACATGCATTTGTTATCATTGTTCTCCTAAATTTATTAATCTTGATTTAATTTAGTTTTATTCCTAAGTTCTTATTTAGTTTTAATTTTAAACTCAAAATTTTCATTGATTTGTTTAGATAAATAATTAACTAAGTGAATTAGTTATCAATAATTATTCTTCATGGGAACGATACTCGTACTTCATTTACTATATTACTCGAGCGATTCGTGTACTTGCAGTTAGCCCCATTCAAGTTTTTGGCATTGTTATGGGAAAAGTTATTTGATATTATTTGTAGCTTAGAATTATTTGATTTAAATTTTTATTTCAAAATTTATTTAATTTTTATTTTTTATTTTTCAGGTAGTATATGTGAAGGACTCATAGTTCAACTTCAAGACACGAGAACTTCTTTGAAATTGATTTGGAGATCGAAAGAACTTTCAATAGACAAAGGCGTGAGCAGGATGCTAAGGAAATTATGGATCAAGAAGGAGCTACACAAGGTAAGAATGGAGGCAATGGTGGCAACATTGTTGACCCACCACAAATTAAAGATAGAACAAATGCTAGAGAACCAGCCTTGAGAAAGAATCCTATATACCAATAAGACATAGGACAAAGGAGGAGCATAAGGGAATGCTTAATGAGGAATAACATTCATCATGATCAATTACCTATTGTGCAACCCACCATAGCTGTAAAGAACTTTGAGATCAAACCTTCAATGATTCAAATGATTTAAAGTTCATAATTTCATGGTCTACCTAATGAAGATCCTATGGCATACATGGCCAAATTTATAGAATATTGTAGGATGTTGAAGATGAATGCCATTTTGAAAGATGCTATAAGGTTGCTGTTGTTTCCATTCTCACTCATGGATAGAGCTGACAAGTAGTTCACGGGATTACCATCTTAATCGATCACTACATGGGAGGAGATGTATACGACAAATGCTTCCCACCAACTAAGGCATTGCAAATCAAGGCTGCAATAAGTTTTTTCTATCAAAGAGATTATGAGAACCTTTATGGAAGTTTGGAAAGGTTCAAAGATCAACAAAAGGTGTTTTCCTTTATACCTTATTCCACCATGGTATTTGGTGCAATCATTCTATAAAAGGACTTAGTCCTAAGTTAAGGCACAACATTAATTTAGTATGTGGAGGTTCGATATGGAATAAGATGCCTGAAGAGCTATTGGAATTATTTAAAGAAGTGGCAAAGACGAAAAAAATGTGGAGTAATGAGAGAGTTATGCCTTTGAGGAAGAATAGGGCTGTTTGAGTTAGATGGTGTAACTACACTTCATGCTAAGTTAGATGCACTACAAAAGGAGATGAAGGGGATGATGGTCAATGTTATTTCAAACACACCAACTTCACCATGTGAGCTATGTAAGGGGAATCATACAACCAATGAGTGTGCATTAATGTATAATATGGAAGAGACAAATTATGTGCAAGGAAAAAGAAATATTTATGGCAACAATACATACAACCCTTCTTGGAGAAATCATCCTAATTTTTCTTGGAGGAATCAAGGAGAGAAAAGTCAAGCAAGACCCCAATTTCCACCAGGTTTTGGGAATTCTAATTTTCAAGCTCTACAGTAAAATTCATCCCAAGAAAAAAGGTTCATCAATGGCGAATAAATTAGACAAGTTTATAGAGATGATGGAAAAAAGGATGACTATACAAGAAGAAGCGACTCACAAATTAGAGGTTAGGATCGACCAAAAGCTTAAAAATTCACAATTGATGTTCAAAAATCATTCTTCATCCATTCGTAATCTTGAAGTTCAGATGGGCTAAATTATTAATTCATTATCAACATATGAACATGGGAATTTGTCTAGTAACACAAAGACCAACCCTAGAGAGCATATTAGGGCTGTACCTTTAAGGAGTAGAAAAGAGTTAGAGGTGCCTAGCAAATCCAAAGTCCATGAGGAAAAGGAGAAAGAGGATGTGCCAAATAAGGAGATATCAAAGGATGAGGAAACCAAGTCCAACAAGGAAGGAAATACCAAATCTAAAAAAGAGAAGGAGACTGTAAAACCATATGTACCACCATTACCCTTTCCTCAAAGGATAAGGAATGAAAAGATAGACAAGGAAAGCAAAAAGTTCTTTAACTTGCTTAGAAAGGTACCCATCAATGTTCCATTCATAGAGATGCTTTCCTATATGCCTAAGTATGCAAAATTTTGCAAAGAACTAATCTCAAATAAAAGGATATTAAAGGAGTTAGAGACAATATCTTTGAATGAGGAATGTAGTGTGATCCTCTTAAAGAAGCTTAAGCATAAGAGTCTATGCATCCTTTATTTTATTAGGGATATGTCCATTACTAAGGCACTTTATGATTCAGGTGAAATAATTAATTTAATGTCCTTATCTACATTTAAGAGGTTAGGATTGGAGGAAGTGTGTCCTACAAATATGAGTTTACAATTAGTGGAAAAGTCCATTCTTAAACCTATAGGTATTACGAAGAAAGTAGATGTGGAAGTGGGTAATTTTGTGTTCCCAATGATTTTTATTATCATAGACTTAGAAGAAGATGTAGATCACCCACTCATATTAGGGATGCCATTCTACTATACTGCTAAATCTATCATTGATGTGCATAATAGGGCTATCACATTGAAATTTGGAGAGGAAAGTCAAACCTTTAATGCTTATCAATAACCCAATATGAGAACATATGTATGAAAATTAAAGTAATGGATAATGATTAGCTTAAGGATAAAGGGTACATCAAGGCAAAGGTGAAACATACTACATCAAAAGAGTGCAATTCCAAAGCTAAAGATGATGGACGGGGGAATTCAATCAAACCAATTCAAGATATCAAATCAAAGCCACCTTCAAATTGCTTTATTACATGGTGCAATGGTGTTAATTCTAATGTGGAAAAGAAGAAGAGGCATAAATATTCAATATGGAGGCGAAAAATCAAGGATGCTAGTACTTATAGGGAGCATGTTCCTTAATGAATTTAAGGACATGGCAATGGTCTAGCTTAAGACCATGATAAATAAAGCACTTCTTAGGAGATATCCCTAATTATTTTCTTACATTTCTTTAGTTTTAGTTTTGATTTTCAGTTTTATTCTTTTCCTACTAATTGAATTTTATATTCTTGATGTAGGTTAATTGATGAGGAATGAGGAGTAATGAAGACCTAAATGGGAACATTGAGGACAATATTTCTAGTGTGGGGCAGTATTTCTATCCTTTTTTTTTTTGGCTTTTATATTTCCTTTAGTGTTTTTAGTTATTTTGACTTTTGCATGAAATTTTCAATTTTTACAGTTTTATATCCCTAAGTTATTTTAATCTAATTAGGTTTAATTTAATTATGTTTTAGTTTTTTAGAAGATTTTAAATGTTAATTCCAATTTCCCCACCTTATGAGTTTTGCATTTATCAATATTATAAATTATCTATATTTGATTGAGTTTTCTTAGTATAATCATGGCTTAACCTTCTGTGTGCAAAAACCTTAGGTTAGGGATAAGTATTAGAGTTTTAATTAACTTAAAAAGTACTTCTCTTTTGAGTGAGTAAAAGGTGTGTGGAATACTATTTTATGGAGAATTTGTCTTAATCGGATGATTTTAAGTATTAGAACCACCTTTGATTTTGAGTTATAGTATAAACTAACTAATTTAGAAAAAAAATGACAAGATGGAGTATAAAATGCACTTGTCAATGTTGTTTTTTTTATATGAACAAAAGGGCGGGAGGGAGCATAAAAATGCACTCGCTAAAGTTTTTGATTTTTCAAAGAAAGAGCAAGATGGAATATACAAAGCACCTGTTAAATAAAAAAGAATAAGGGTGAGATGAAGCGTAAAATGCACTCACCAAACATATGCCAGATGGAGCATAAAACACACTCGCAGGTTTTTGAAATTTATATGAAAATATATTAGTTAGCTATCATTTTTGTATTTAAGGGTTATCTAACATTTAAAATTGTTTGAATTCTCTTATGATCTATGAGTTTTATTCTATGAATATTTCATTAATTCGATTGAGAAGTGCTATCTCTTATTTGTTTTTAATCTTTGGTTTTGATAAATAAAAGCTATATTAAGATATGTACTAAGTATGTTTAAACATGGTTATGTTTTGGAAAATTTCTTAATATGCATGATTTGTAATGTTGATAAAGTCTTTACTTGAGGATAAGTAAAAATCTAAGTATGGGGGAGTTGATAAATGCATACATAGTTAGTATTTTAAGTTATTTAAGATTAGTTTTTCTTGTTACAATGTGTGTATTTAAGTTAAAATAGTTACTTTTTATTTAATTAGCATCTTTTAGTATTTCGTAGAGTTTTCAGTAGAATTAAGTTAGTTAAGTTATTTAATAATGTTAAATGATTTTAAGTGTTTTCATGAAGTTTGTGTAGGTATTCAGAAGTTTGAGTTCAAAAGAATGGATCGAAGCATGTAGATTGGAAAAATTAAAAGGCCTTTGAAGGCATGATTATGAAGACTGCACGACTGTGCGGATGAACCTGAATGCCTAAGAGAGCATGAGGGTTGACCGCATAGCCGTGCGATAATGATTACACAGCCGTGTAGTGCAACTTGAGAGGAAGGGAAACTATATTCATATAATGCAAAACCATGTGATAGAGACCGCACAGTCATGCAATGCACCTTGGATAACATAAAGACTTGATCGTACAACTGTGTGATGCAACAACACAGCCATGCGATGCCTGCCGGTTGAGTTTGGATTTGTACACACTTCAATGTTTTAACTATAACTAGAGCTATGAAGATCGGATTGAGGTGATTCAAAATGTTTTGGAAAGCTAAAAGATATAACTATAATTTTCATAATGGAATTAGGAGATAATTTAGTCTTTTTTTAGAACTAAAATTGGATTGAAGAAGGTTGTACAAGTGTCCTAGTTTGGTTTTGGTTATTTTGGAAGCCTAATTCTATTCAAATTCAAGAAAGGATGAATTTGATCTATATATAAGAGGCTATTAGACTAAGAGGGAGGATATACTTCATACAACATCAATCTACATCATACTCATTCATTAGATTTTAAAGTTTTGCAAAGATTTAAGCAAAGGGATTTTCAGCATTCGAAGGAGTTGTACACATTGAAGAATTAAAGACCATATTCTCTTCCTCTCAATTCTTTTATTTTCATTATATTTGCTGAGATTTCTTCTACTTGTGTTCTTATTTTCATAAACATGTTAGGCTAAGTTTTTATTATGCGTTAGGAAGGATCTTAGTAGCTTTGTGGATGTATTAATTAACTCCTTTTGCTTAATCAAAGTCTGATTTCTTGCATATGGTTTTTAATTTGTGCTTCATGATATTCAATGTATGGTTAGGGTCAAATTATATTAAGACTGAGAGGTAATGCATGCTTTGTGTTTAAAGTTTAATTTGAATATTCACATAACTTGTTTTGAGAACGAGATGAGATTAATGAATTAGGATCTAGTTTAAAGTCTATTAAGTTCAATTGAGTTTGGAGACCTTTTGAATACTTAATATTGCAGGAATTACCTTGTGCTTAACTTTAGTTAAGGATTTGATTAGCTAGTTTGGCATAACGAGGAGAGAGTCCATGAGTTTAGTTTATCAATTGAATTAATTAAATTATCTTTTAATTGCTTGAGAGAGAGGTAGAAGATTATTAGCGGTGAGCATTATGTGCAGAAAATTAGATTAGGTTAAGTAAATTTTGTTAAGTGATGCAATAACTCCAAAGTGAAAAGTGAATTTCTAGTACATGCATTCATTATCATTGTTCTCCTAAATTTATAATCTTGATTTAATTTATTTTTATTCCTAAGTTCTTATTCAGTTTTAATTTAAACTCAAAACTTTCATTGATTTTTTTAGACAAATAATTAACTAGGTAAATTAGTAGTCAATAACTATTCTTTGTGGGAACGATACTCGTACTTCATTTGCTATATTACTTGAGCGATCTGTATACTTGCGGTTAGCCCTAATCAGTAACTTGAGAGATTGAGAGCTTGGATATTGATAACAAGAGATATATATAAAATGCAAGTTATGATTTGAATGTAAATGCATGATTCACACAAATAATAATAAATCTCGAGGTGTGAACAATGCATTTAATATATGATGCAATTCAGGGTGCACGCTAATTAATGAAAAATTCGGGATGCATGCAAAAATGATAGTGATATAAGTCAAGGTGCATGCAAAATGCATCTAAAGGATCTAAGAATGAAGCACACAAGTGGTAATGAAATGCAACGAAGCAAGTGATATGAAATCAAGTACACGAGAATGTATGAAATGCAATAATGGAAGAGACAAAAAAAAAAGGAGTTAGTAACCATAATCAATAATATGAGAAAAGAAGGTTAGTAGACAATAATAATTAATAGAGATAAATAAAGCAAAGTTTAGTGCTCATTAGGTTCAAAAATCATATGATTAGCACAAATCAATCTAAATCAAAGAAAATCACAACAAAGCAAGAGCAATTAGAACACAAATTAAGCAAGAAGAAAACACACACAATCATAAATACAAATATAAACATAAAAAAATTTGAACTTGATCATCAACTAAAAGTACGAATCAAAACTCAAATAAAGAAAATATTAAATAAAGAGTAAAAGAAGAGTTGATAATCAAAGATAAATCATTTAAAAATGAAAATAAATAAGAAACATTTAAAACGAATCATCCTAGGACCATGAAGGCATATTTAGATATAGTGTTAACATCCATAAACACTTAGGAACTTCAATGACCATCATTGGAATCATTGTTGACTCTAAATAGAGGATGGCCATTTTTGGCAAGAGGCATAGCCGGTCAAACCAATGAACAGGGTCGGTTTTGGCCCATGGATGGACAAGCAGCTGTTCTTGTGCCAAAACTGGCCATCTTTGCAGTGATTGCACTCCACACAAACTTTTTAATGAAAAACCAAAATTAATATTGCCAAAGACTTCTCAATTCCTCGCCTTAATTAGCTCTCCCTTGAAGTTCATTGAGATTGTCGGTAACTTAAGATTCACTTTTCCACGTCCTTCGAAACAAACATATTCCAATCCGGGTGGAGAAAAGATTCACTTTTCCACGTCCTTCGAAACAAACATATTCCAATCCAGGTGGAGAAACCATGAAGCAAGCATCCTGAAGTTACCTGTTCTTGCTCTGCCACTATTCCTATATGCCCTAAGCAAAATAGGCCTATGGTCTGACTTGATTTTTAGGAGGGTGTTGCATCCCCGACAAATCATGAGCATCATATCACTGATCATTGCAATAAACCTGTCTAGGTGTTCATGAATCAGTCCACGATTCTAAGTAAATTTTGGTCTAACAAAGCCCAAATCATGCATAGCACAATCCGCAACCCATGCATTAAATTTGTTGGCTTTTCCAATCGGTCTATTAAAGCTACCACTTTTTTTTTTCCAAGTATGGAGTTAAAGTCTCCCCTGATGATACAAGGACCACTTATTGCTGACCAGTAGTACATAGACGTTCGCTTTGTTGTCCCACATAAACCCGACGCCGCCGCAGAAACCATGTGCTAACGAAATCCGCAGAAACCATTTGCTAACGAAATTGCAGATTTAGACGCATGAATCATCTGACCAGCTTTAAGCCAGCTATCCACGGTTTCCACCAGAATCTAGATACTAGCCATATATATATATATATATATATGTGGACTAAGGCCTCTAAGGTCAATAATTTAAAAAAATAAAAAATAAAAAACTTAGGAGGGGATTTTTACCACTGTATGGGGGCCAAAAATTGAACTCCAAACATTGTAATTACAAAAGGACTATTCAACCTGGGAGTACTGCGTGATTTATACATATGCATAGTAAAATAAATCAGTGTAAATGGTCATCTATGATATACAAATATTTTATGCGATTAAAAAAAAAAAGAAAACAAAATAAAAGGAAAATTAAGTTTAAGTTCATTTGGATCTTTAGAAAATCAGAAGAAAAATACATGCTGTGCTTTCTATATTTATCTCTAATTCACTTGTTAACATTTGTGACTTGTGCTGGACAAAAGGCAAACATAATTAGAACAAACAGGATCATGACTGGAACAAACAGAAAAAATAGAGGAGGAGGTGGCAAGACTGGCAAAAATGGTGGCAAAACAAGAATCAATAACGTTATAACAAACATGATCATTGATTTTGTTTCACAGTACCAAACCATTAAAGTCACCGTATAGCAGCACCAACCCTTTTTCTCTATCTGTCAATTGTTGGCTGATGCTTGTTTAGCTTGTTCTTGCTTATATGTCTCCATTGTAGGGGAGCTAATTTACATGTACGTAACTTTGCACTGGGTCGATCAATTCAGACGGATATGAAAAATAATGGGAAGAAAGGTTTTTTTTGGAGATCCTACTTAAATGGTGATGGAAGACGCTGTATCAACCCAAGTTAAGTGTCTATCAGTAGGCCACTGTCAAACTCCAATTGTACAAAGCTATGTCTTCTTTTTTTATGTCTTGATTCAACCAACCTTAATGTTTGTCCCATTAGAAAATACTTTTTTTATTGTTTATAAAATATTTTCTTAATGGAGGCATCTCACAATACGAGTGGACTAAATTTTACATTTTTAAATTTATTACAAGGAACTTAAATAATTTTTTACTAAAAGAATATGCTTGTTAATAATGGTATATGATTCAAATCAGAATGTCTTTAGAGAAAAATAATTACAACACCATTGTATATATATTTGTTATATAAAAATATTATCATATATGACCATATCTTATATACTTTATATTTAATAAATTAATAATTTTATTAAAAATATTTTTCAAATGAATAAAATAATAATTTATTATAATATTGTCTTTTAACTTGTAAAAGTTAAATCTACATCATTACTAAAAAATTCTTTATTATCATCAAATAATTTAGATTCTCTTATTTAAGAAAATATTATAGACCTTTATCATGTTTGAAAAATATATAAGTTATAATTAATTAATTACTATTGATATTAAAATTAATTTAGATTTTTAAAACAAAATAGAGATATAGTTATATAAAAATAATATACCATCATTTGTTTTAAATTGCAATTTTATATTTTTTTGAAAAATAATTATAAATATATTTGAATAGATATAAATTAGAGATATGGACGATTATAACTTATTATATATATATATATATAT
>CATIWK010081198.1:0-17285 GCA_949634005.1 Mallotus japonicus
TTTAACAAGTTGTTTTGGCAGTTGTTTTTGGTTTCTAGTTGTTTTTTTGGTTGTTTTTGCGGTTATTTTTCTTGTTGTTTTGGCGGTTGTATTTTTTGTTGCTTTGGCGGTTGTTTTTCTGTTGTTTTTGGTTTCTGGTTGTTTTTTATTTTATCAGGTTGTTTTGGCAGTTGTTTTTGGTTTCTAGTTGTTTTTTTTTTTTTTTGCGGTTATTTTATTGTTGTTTTTTGTCTTTTTGGTAAAAAAAAAAGCTTAAAAAAATAAAAATGAACCAACAAAAAAATTAAAAAATTAAAAAAACAACCACAAAACAACTACAAAAATAAGAATATGTGTAGAAAAATAAAAGAAGGAAATGCATGATGATGGTTTTTTTTTTGTGGTTCTTCTTATTTTTTATTTTATTTTTATCAAATATCAAATCTTGCTCGAACAATAATGCTAAATGGATCCTCCCGAGGAAATATATCAACCATGCATTTTTCTTTTGTGAATACAACAACTAGCTTAGAGAACCCTTTTGATTAATTTACTCTTGGACTTGAGAATATTTGCATTTTGCAGAAATATTGGGGCATGTCTAACTTATTTTGCCTGCTTCTTTCTTTTGTCTTGTATGTAGAAGAACACATATGTAAAGTGACTTGTCTATATATGCTTTTATTTAGCTACTACAAAAGTTATCCAAAGGGATATATTTTTTTTACTATAAAGTATGATTAAAGACCCTAAAAATTTGGATACAAAAAAGTAAAATGACGATATAACCCAAACGTAACTTTGACTGGTAAAAATATTTTACGAATAACTATCATTAATTAACTCAAAAATGATGCCTCGGAATATTGAGCCATTTATAATATTATCCAATTTTCTAAGTAAGCTATATTGGTGAGATGAATACACTCTATCCTGTAAATATTACATATGTGTGACCATATAACTTCATCATCCTAGAATTTGAAATTTTTGTTCACAATAATTGTTAATATATAACGTGGCGAATCATTTTTGTATTTAGAGTTAATAACATTAAAGTCACTTTGTAGTGTAAATTATTTTCCATTTTCTATTATCATAATAAATTCTTTGTAATTTAGTAATCAAATCTCAGAAATGGTAGATGATAATAGGCCAACTATTAAAGAAGTAATGCGACAGATATTTTGATGACATTGAATTAGAAGATTGAATGAATACAAATGCAAGTGCAGGGGAAAGGAGTATGAAGGTATCAGAGATGAGGAAGGTTTTAAAAGGGATGTAGAAAGTTCTGAAAGGGATGTGGAAGGTTCTGAAAGGGATGATAATAGTTTTGAAAGGGATGTGGAAAGTTCTGAAAGGGATGAGGATGGTGTTTCAAGGGATGTGGAAGCTTTTGAAAGGGATGAGAATGGTTTTGAAAAGGATGAGGATGGTTTTGAAAGGGATGTGGAAGGTTTTGAAAGGGATGTGGAAGGAGTTGAAAGTGATGTTGATGTCATTGAACAAACCAGTGGTGTAAAAACTATCAATGACCCTTTAGGTTTTGTCAATGCCGAAATAGGTCCTCAACTAGGAATGGTTTTTACAAGTTTGGATAAATTTTTTGAATTATATTAAGAGCATGCTAGGTTGAAAGGATTCTTTATGGTAACAAGGTGTTGTCACAAGGGCAACGATAGTGTTAGAAAGTATCAGACCATAAGTTATGATAAAGGTTGAAAATCTTATGCTAAACGCAAAACTAAAAGGCCATGTTGCCCTGTACATTTAAATGCTATGAGGAGAGATGGGATTTGGGTTGTAAGCTCAATCAAGAATGAACACAACCATGACCTGAATCTTGATATGAGCAGATTAATGCCTGCTCATAAGAAATTGAATACGAGCATCAAAAGAACGCTTGTAGCATATGATATTTATGGTATTAGGCCATACAAAAGTGTGTAGTTGTTAGAAGTACAGTCAGGTGGTCTAGAGAATTTAGGATGCCTAACAAAGGATAAGAAATTACATAGAGAATCAGAGGAGGTTAAGGTTAGATGATGGAGATGCTGAGGCGATCCAGAAGATGTTTGTGAGGATGCAACAAATGGATGGGGAATTCTTCCATTCCATAGATAATGATGAAGAAATGAGACTATGGAATATGTTGTGGATTCATCCTCATGGTAAAGCTACATATGAAGAATTCCATGATGTTATCACTTTTGACACAAAATATCTTGTGAACTACTACAAGATGCCTTTGGGTACTGTTGTTGGAGTGAAACACCATGGGCAATCAATTTTGTTAGGGTGTGCTTTGGTTTTATATGAAGATGTTGGCTCATTCAAATGGCTATTTTTGACTTGGCTAATTATAATATGAGATATACATTTGACTGCCACTTTAATTGATCAATGTGAAAGTATAAAGAGTATTGTTAAAGAACTAATACCTAACACCATTCACATGTATTGCATATAGCACATATTGTGCAAGGTACCTGATAAATTCAAGCATGTGCAAAAATTTAATAAAGTTGTATATGAATTTAGAGGTTTAATATATGACAGCCTTACAATTGAGATGTTCGAGCAAAATTGGAGCAATTTTTAATAAATTTTGAACTGGAGGCTAATGATTGGCTGGTGAAGTTGTATTCAGAGAGGCATGCATGGGCCCTTATGTACTTAAATCATATATTTTGGGCAGGAATGGTTTCAACTTAAAGGAGTGAAAGTATGCATGCGTTCTTTGATGGATACATTCACTCAATAAGTACTCTTAAACAGTTTGTTGAGCAATACGACATTACATTAAGTGACAAGATTCAAAAGGAGTTTGAAGCTAATTATAACTCCAAGAAAGAAAATATCATGCGCTTTTCAAGTTTTACGTGGGAGAAGGCGTTCCAAAGGGTTTTTACAAATGTCATGTTTATATTGGTTTAAGACCAAATTAAGAGGATGTGGTACTGTCACGATATGGGGCTAGACCAATCTGAACCAAATGAGATCGGCATTGAAAGGTACAAAATACTTGAAAGATCAATCATAAATGATTGGTATTTAAAGGAGTTCATTTACACAGTTAAGTACCTTGATGATGGAAAATATTTGAGTTGTAATTACAAGAAATTCAAAACAACTGATATTTTATACTGCCACATATTCAAAGTGATAGCGAAAAAAAATATGCAAGAGATAAACGAAAGATATTTTCCTAATAGGTGGCGAAAGGATGTATACCGTCAGCATTCAAGGATCTTCTTTATGAGAGGTTATCCAAATATGATGGGGGAATATAAGAAATTCATGGAACTCTAGAATTCATTCAACCAATATGCTGATTTGGCTTTGGATACTCCAGTAAAATGGGAGTTTCTAAAGTAATGCTTAGAAGCCATACAAAAAGAATTGCTAAATATGAATGGAATTGCAAATGAAGAAATAGATGGTAATGGGAATTGCTAGAAATGATAATGGAATTGACGACGGTGAGCCACTTCTAAATCCTATAGTCACGACCACTGGTGGGAGGCCACCTATCAATCGATTCAGAGCAATAAAGGAAGGAAATCACAATCGACGGAATAATGGTCATGGTGGTCGGGGTAAAGGAGGAGGTGGGAGAGGTGTTAGATCGTCTATTCAGCAGAATGCACCGACATCGGCAATATTTAGTCAAAGTAGCCAAGTTTCTTTACACCCTAGTGAAGAAGCAAGTTTTAATAATTTTGATGTACCCCAATTTCGACACTATTTATAAAATGATTTTTACTTAGTCTGGCTAAATTATATTATGATGTTGATAAAAAAAATATCATTGCATAAAATGAACATTGACTATTGTTCTTAATGTAAAAATAGAAGCACTGTCTAATTATCATTAGAGAAACTCAATAATGAAAATCATTCTCAATGTGAAATATTATGTTATGTGTATAGGTCCCATTATTTTAATATTTTTACATTGATATCTATATATGTGATATTTTAAAATTTTTTTCATCCATAATGTAATGTTATAATTGCACACATTATTAATGCATGTAAGTACTTCTCCCATATAATGCTGACTGCACACTTCACCATGTAATTTTCATGAACTGCAAGGAGTTTGACATACTTCACAACAACACATCTTCTAGTTATGTATTTTTAGTTACATCTTCACAACAACACATCTTTTAGTTATGTATTTTTTGTTGCATAACTATCCTACAAAAGGATATGTTGTACTCAAACTCTTAGAGTTAATGAACTAATGTTTATATAACCAAAAAAAAAAAGTTACACTATCTGATAAAAAGCTTGATGATTATAAAATCTTAATGGATCTTCATTTCACTATGCACTAGTGAAAACGTACTTCACCGCAAGTCTCATTGACTTCACTAATGAAAAGTAGTATTGACAAGACCATTTAAATGACATTTCATCATATATGAAACTAATCTCCAAAACAATTAATCAGGTGTAATATGGTTTCAAGGACTACTATTTCCATGTTAAATTAATTCAATAAATCTTCACATAAAATTGGTTTGGAAACCCATCAAACACTATTTTTATCCACAATGTAATGTTATGTTTGCAAAATGAAATGATAATGAAAGTTAATATTTATAAATCAAAATATAAAAATTATAAACATGCATTATAATATATCTAAATATATTTATATTTTAAAAGAAAATTATATTGTCCAAATATTTAAATAAATTTAAAATTTAAAACTACTAAAAAATTCAATTTAACTTTGATGGTGCGTTGTCTTCATACCTATTACTTGATAGCACCATCTCCTCAGGTTCCTGCGTTGTATCTAGGACTTCATTATGTTCTTCCTCATCAATGAGTTCATCCTCATCTTTTGCCAACTATAGGTCATCGTCATCATCTGAAAGCATCCAAGCGGGGATAAGGACTAGAGGTTCGGTCTCCCCATTTGGTAGAGGACCGTACAATATCTCGTTCATATTCATTGTGCGCACAGAAAGATCAATAATTTATGGTGTCCTTATTCAGAAAATGAGAGTCCACATTTGATGAATGTGGTAATGGTTAACAAATCATGCAAACCCTCATCTAAAAGAAATTTGTCCTTTTTCCGATCCAAGTCCTCTACCACCTTTATAGGCCATAGGTGGTATGGTGCATCTCTGGTTATTCGTATAGCAACCTGACTCGCAATTCTCTAATTCGTTCCCCTTAGAGCTCTATCGGGTATAGTCTATAAATATAAATACAGATTGAACATGAAATTTAAAGGACTCACTATTGTTTGTATCGGTCCCCGAACTGTGTGCATGAAGAAAAATCCTTGTGGGTATCATTCAGGAACATTTTTTGGGTATGAAGTAGCAACAACAACCATTGATGGTAGTTTTTGTAGTGTTAAGTAGAAATTTTTTTTAAATAGAGAAGAATATAACACTTTGTAATGCAATAACATTCAAACAGAGAAGAGAGAAGATATATGGATGATATGAAAAGCTGCCACTGTTTGGAAATGAGAATTATCAACCAAAAGCCATCATTTGCATTGGAAATAATGAAAAATAAATTTAAAATAGGTCCAAAACAAATGGCGGCTAAAGTATGTAATTTCACCAAGATTAAAGAACAATAACTTGATCCTAGTCACTCTGTAATCTTCACTTATTTCCGAGTAATGGCATAACACTATGCTTATTATCTGTATAAAATGATGTAGTATTTAGATATGTATTTAAAATAATAATCTATTTGCAATAACTTAGTTTTTTGAATTTTTTATTCAATATTAACACACCAAAAATATTATATGGTCAATACTATTGATTGCCACTATTATCTATAATTTATAGTTCAATATCTATACAAGTCATTCAACATTAAATTTGAAAAAACCACTATTGTTTAACTCATAATAGTTGCTTCTCTTAAATTTAAATATAACTAACACTTTAATATATGATCATTTAACTATTTAATTTACATATAATAAATTATGTTTTATAAATGTCATAAATTATTTAGTATGTTATATACACATAATCAAGTATTAATAAATTAAAATGTTTTGTTATATGCATGTCATAAATTATTGCATGTCATTTGATATAATATACATTTCAAGTATAATATATATGTCATTTGATATAATATAAATTATTAAGTATGTCATTTGTATAATAATACATGTACACGGGTACTGGAGAACTCGAATTGTCCTTCCAAACTAAACTGAAAATCTACAGAACCAAAAATCTTCGTTGACCATTTGACTTTCTCCAAACTGCATCGAACCAAAGAACCGAAACTGAAACCGATATATATATATACTTAATAATAGAACTTATAAATTAATTATATGTTACAATTAAAATTATTACTATTAATTTGTTATAACCCGAATTTTTATAAATTATAAAATTAAATTTTTGGGATTTGCAGTGTTAATAATTATTTTATATAATTATGATATTTGATTATTAGTGAAATTAAATTTGAATTTTGGTGTTGAATATTATTAATATTATTATTTATGTAAATTACTGACTTAGTCTATTTTAATGCACTTTAATGAATTTTAAGTGTGTATACATATGTGTATATTTGTTGTATTAAAAAATTGGGGAATATTTTATTCTAAATTAATATTATTTAATTATTTATGAGATTTGATTATTTGGATAATTTTATTAAATTTAATTAATTGTCAAATATATATAATGTTAAGTGTGTATATATATTGTGTGGGTGAGAATAATTGGAAAGGAGATATTTTATTTTTAAAATAATTATTTTGTCCTTTTGTACTTTTAATAAATATTATATTATAAAGTTTTATATAAAAAAAAAAGAAGAAAGAGTATTTATTCTTAGACTAGAAAAGAGAGGAGAAGGGAGAAAACCTAAATTTTCTTTTTTGATGATGATTTTTCGAGAGGAGTTTGGAGATCTAAGCCATCTTTGGGGCTACAATATTCATTCCAAAATCGTGGTGATTGATTGGTAAGTGATTTTAATGTTTTGGTTGATTTGGGATTAGGGTTTATAATTGACAGAATTCGGATTTGAATTTTTGGGTTTATTAGTCTCAGTTTTTTGGCCATAACTGGAGTTAGAAAACTCCAAATTATAAGTGGTTTAATTCTGAGAAGACTTGGAAGATCCTACTACAACTTTTTAGTTTTGAGTAAGGGCTGATTTCGTTTTTAAGATGGCGAATCGATGCCATACATTGTATTGCTCATGCTGATAGAGCAATTGACCTGATTTGGTTTAGACATCCATAACTTCTTTTGTAATTGTCCAAATCAAGTGAAATTTTTACAGTATGTAGTTGATATATGGATTTAGGTCTGTTTAAAATTTAAGCTCAAGATTCCTTGTCTATAAGGTGCAGTAATTTTTCGAAGTTGCACCTGAAACAGCCCTTTAGGAATGAAGAAAACTGATTTGTATGATTGAGTTGATTTGTGCATTTTGCATATAATTTGGGAGGGTTGCACGATTTGAATAATATATAGGGTTGTTATATTGATGATTTATAGGTAATAATACATGTGAATGGTTATTTTTAATTATTTTTCTGAAATTTTCGGGCGTCGGGTACTGTTCACGGTACTGTTCCGGACAGTCCTGGGTCGGAAATTTTTTTATGTTTTTAATAAATTTTTTGATATATGTTGAGCAAACTTTGTTAAGAAAGTTTATTAAAATTATGTGTAGAATTTTTATTATAAATTTTTAAAGGTTTATGTAAAAAAAATGAATTTTTGGAAAAATTAGTATAAATTAGTAATTTTTATATTTTAGTTGAAATTATAGTTAATTATTATGTTTTGGACAGTTTTTGAGAAATAAATAGTATTGGAATAATTTTTATGAATTATTTCCTATTTTTAGCTAATTATTAGTAATTTTCGGAAAAATATATGAATAATAATTTTATTTATTATTGTTAAGCTTAAATGAGTTTTTGGTTATTTTTATTATATATTTGAGCAATTTAAATAATTATTTGTAATTAATGCTATTTAATTGTAAAATTTGAAAGAATATATTTTAATAATGGAATTAATTATAAATTAGGATTTTATTATTTATTTTGGAAATAAATGTCTTTTATATTTTTTATTATGTAAATAAATTGAATTGTGATATTTAAATGAATTTTCATGATTTTTAGTGAATTATTGGAATTTATATTATTTTATTTATTGTGGATTGTGTTGGTTCTCGGTTGGGCAATAAATGTAGTTTGGGGCCCAACCCGAGATTTTGAGTGATGTGGATATTTTGAAGTGTGTTTCCGCGCAGGAATGACTCTATTTTTAGTAGAGTGATGTCTGTTTTACAAAGGAGACTCCGCCGAATTTTCGGTAGAATTCTCGTAAAACGTGACATCGGTCAGTGTCTAGTTTAGTATTTTTATTCGAGTCGAGTCTTAGATCGAGTCGTTCTTTAGAAATCTAGAAAGTATAAAATTAGGAATTTAATTCTAATCATTTATTTATTATTATTTTCCCTTTTAGTTACACCGCGTGCTAGGTCTACCGGACCAGGCCAGCCGAACCAGAATAGAGGAGCGCACTCGAACAGTGAGTTATTATTATGTGTATGCATTGCATGTAGAAAATATTATTGGCATCCATATTTCGAATAAATATATGAATTTAAAATGCTAAACTGCATTAACTTCAATTGTTATTATTATCGCATAATTGTTATATATATATATGTTTTCATATATAAATAGATGCGAATGTTAAATGTGATTATTGGATGTTGCTTTTATTGTTGATATGAATTGTATTGTGATGTGATGTTTTTGGAGGACAGTAGTAAAACGTGCTACCTAGTGGGCTACATTAGGATTGTTGCACAACAGTACGCTAGATGCTAGGATATGATATATTGATTGATGTGAGATATGATAAAATTAATTATTGAGATTTGTGGATAGAGAGGGGTGTGACTGCGGGAGCTCGGTTGACTTAATGTCTCGGGGTTAGTCATACCAGTAGCCAGACTGCGGGAGTTCGGTTGACTTAGTGTCTCGGGGCCAGTCATGGCGGTAGTGATACTGCGGGAGCTCGGTCGACTTTGTGTCTCGGGGCCAGTATACTATCAAATTTTATAAGAGAAATATTTTTGGATTTAAGAGAGCTTGTTGGCTAGTGAGATATAGTGATTGAGGTTACAAATTTTATTAGGGTTCTGCTCCGATCCTCCACCCAAATCTTACTGTATTTATTTATTTTGGCGTGAAATGTGATTTTGAGCATCTGCATCACATGTTTTCATCCACTTGTTTGCATCTACTGTGATGATATGTACAGTGTTTTCGAGCATTTGCATGAAATGCGTGTATGAATTAAATAAGAATAAATATAAATATATAAATGTTATATTGATGCTTGATTGCTTGTATGCTTAGGTTGCATGTATATATATAATAATAAATCACTCAGTGAGGCCTGACCCCCCTCAATTATTTTTCAAGATCCTTCTAGTCAAACCTCGTATAGTAGTTCTCTTCGCCGGACTCTTTCTTCTTCGGTTGGTTTATGTAAATTTTAGACTATCCTTTCTTGTATTAATTAAATGCTGCAATAATAGTATGTATTCGTTGTAGTATGTGAGAATATTATTGACTGAGATTATATACCTGACTGTTGTATAAATATTTTATTTATGATATTATTTATCAAAAATTTTATTGATGTTTTAAAAGTTTTAATTCTGAGGTATTTTTGTGGTTTTTTAAGTGTGAATTTTACGTTTAAGGCTTGCT
This sequence comes from Mallotus japonicus, assembly GCA_949634005.1. NCBI lineage: Eukaryota > Viridiplantae > Streptophyta > Magnoliopsida > Malpighiales > Euphorbiaceae > Mallotus > Mallotus japonicus. Next base: position 9,758 of record CATIWK010081198.1, read on the forward strand.
ACGGGTTCTAGATTCATGTGAATTCTCGTTCCCTAGCACCGGTTATGACTCCCGGGTTAGGTCGTGACATAATTATCAAATACTTTTTTTAAACAATCTATTATTAAAACTTCACGTATAATATTTGACATTATAAATACTTATTAATTAATTAATTGAAATAAAATAAATACACTAATCAACTAATTTTGTTATACTTAATTTTCTACATATGCTTAAATCATAAAATAAATCACATATTACAGTTAATGCATGTGAAGGTCAATGAATCTGTTGTAGGTTCATTGATCTTCACCTGCATGTCATTGACCATCAATGAACCTCCAGGTAAAAGTCAATAAACCTACAGCAGGCTCATTGATCCTTACCTGCAGGCTAATTGATCATCAATGAACATACAAGTGAAGATCAATGAATCTACAGGAAAAAAAAACGGACATTTGTCGCAAAAAAAGAGACATGAAAGATGTGCATTTTTTTTTATCTCGAGCGTGTAATGACCCCTGGTCAATATTGCAATATGGATAGGGGTCCACGGTATAACTATTATTGTACATCATATACTAATATACAATATATTTTTTTGAGAGAATATATACAATATTTTTACATACAACAATAGGCATTAATTATGTAACATATATTAGCAAAATGAATGGATGATATTTATTTTTAGACTTGTTTAATGAACTAATGCATACATTGTAGTTAAATTAATTTATACCATGATATGTTAACATATTATCAATGGTTTAGATTGATTTTAGATTGATTTATGCTAACATTGAACTTTAATAAATACTATAATACATAGATAAATTTGGTATTATAGTTATAATAGATACTATAAAATAAACTTACAATTGGCTAATGTATTGTTATTATTAAAATTTTTAATTTATGATATATTATATATAGTTATATGTACAGTTGGTTTATATATATATATATATATATAAGGTTATCATATATATTCATCCTTGTTCGCGGGAAAAGGAAAATGAAAAATAATATACTGATACATGGATCTTAAAAAAAATTAAAATTAAAAAAAACCCTATACCTAGCTTTGTTGACATATGCAGCAATAAAAATCCTTTCAAAATCTTATCTACTAATTCCCAAATCGTTGTATCATCGACGACACCTCTTTATGCTGAAACACCTTCTTTTCGCTTATTTTTCCCAATTTCAATCACAAACCGCAAACATCTACTGTTGACGCCTGCAATTTCAACATCCACTCAACATAATATCATCATTTGATATTTTGTATTCTCAACCGCCTCTTTACAAAGTGCAAACACCAACAAAAACGAATTCCCCGATTTTAATCCCTTCAAAGTCGGTCAAAAGAAGCGCATCACATTACAAGAGGATCGTGAATTATAGTATAAAGAGTTATCATTCCCATGAGGATTATATATTGAGTACTAATATTTCTACTTATAATCTTAGATAGTAAATCAAATGGAAGCAGTTTAGCAAATAAAATATAAATCAAAGCAATTTAATACTAAAAGAAAATTAATTAATTAAAGCTTAGAGCCTAGGTTTAGTTTCACGATTCCAATCTAATTATAAATGCATTAACAAATAAAAAATTGATTTTAGTTAAGGATAGTTGTTCTAAAATTCCTAAAGACTCTCTCAAGTTCAATTAAGCATGTTACGATTAAAATTCAATCTATTCTCGTGATTGAGAAGTTAATCAAAACTCATTAAGTTATTTAACAATTATTTTACCCCCGAAGAGCTCGCTTACTCTCGTGGTCTAAGTCCTATAATTTTTAATCTGATAAATTACCCTAACTCTCGTTGGCTAATTTACCCATAAACATGCAAACAAGGTAGCTAATAATGAAAGAATAAATTAAGAAGAACTCATAAAATTAACTGAAATCAAATTAAATATAAAAAATTATGTTCAATCACATCTTGGAATAGATACTCCTAACCTAAACCCTAAAAGAAGTTTTAGCCATGCATAATAGTGGCGAAGATCACAAACATAATTAAAGAATAAAGATGAAGAAGAAATATAGATAAAACTTTTTGAATCTTGTGTGAATCTCCTTTGATCTTCGTTTAGCACTTGTTTGTGGCTTCAAGAATGTAGAATGAATCCCATAAATCTTCTAAATATCCCTGTTATATAAGAAAGACTTGATGAAGACCTCCCAACCCTTGAACTCCTTAATGCTTCTTATAAAGGAAAACTTCCTTTTCTTTGACACAGCTTAGACATGGCCATGTCTCTGACTGTGCTTAGAATTCTTCTTTTTAGCACGGCATCAGCATGGTCATGCGTTAATTCGAGTCTAATTTCTAGTAGGTTGCACGGCCAGCAACATGGTTGTGCTTCCACCGTGTTAAATCTCCACAGCTTCTTCAATTCAGATAGAAAGAGGCACGGGTTTGAGCATGCCCATATTGTCTGCTGTGTTACATGATACTTAAAATCCAATAGAGGACACAGATTCCACATGGTCGTGCTTCAAGCCATGCTGACTTCAACTTCTTTTCCAATGAAGGACATGGGCACAACACGCCCATGTCAATGCCATGCTATACAAATCCTTAGCTATATAGAATTTTTTGCTAGATTTCCTACAAGAAAAGGGGATACTTATTAGTACTTAAATAAAATTCCTAATTTGACTAAAATTAAACCAAAAACAATAAAATCCTAAATAAAATATTAAAACTATAATAACTCCTAATTAACTCAAATTATACCAAACTAAACCTATTATTTATTCAAAATTCATTAAAAATTAACTCAAAATATATGCAAAAATAGCACAAATCAGTTGCATCTTCGTGGTTGATCAGAAGTCTCGTTTCTATTGACCCTTGAGGACATATTTTCAAAAGAAATTTAAATCAAAATTAGGTTAATCAATATTAGTTATTTATTTAAACAACATAAGCACATATTTGACACTTTTTTGTGCTTTGATTTCATATTTAACTATATACCATAATCTTCAGCTCTGATGTTTACACCCCCCGCTAAAGGGATAAAATCAACAGCCGCACCTGCTTCATCTGATGAAGATAATCATACTCAGGTATAAATTATGTATCACACTTTTTTTTAAACCTAAATTACATGTTAACATTATGCGTACTCATGCTTACTCATATCCCTATTATTACAGAATGTAGTTCAAATGAACACAGATATGTTGTTCACACTTGCTGAAATAGTTCACACAGGACGCAGTGGTTTGAAGTAGGTAATTTTTGTTTGTCCAAATTGCTAAGTAATATCAATTGTCAATACAAAATTTATTAAAAATAATTCATTGACTATGCAGGAAATCATTGAAACAATCCTCATTCAAATAAACGTAAAACAATTACCATTATTCATTAAAAAATCAAGTAAGAATACATAGGGTAAATTCTATGAATGGTACCAAAACTTTACGCTTGATTACAAAATGGTACCATAACTTCAATTTGTATTTTTTTCAATTCCTTAACTTTAATTTTAGTTTCATAGGGATGTCACCCACAAAAATCCGACCAATTTGGATGATGTGGCCACCTGAATTGCCATGTCATATACCACATCAAAAGCCACGTTAACGTGACTTAACAAGTGGCTTCTGATTTGGCTGATGTGGCTTTTGATGTGGCATATGATTTGGTAATTTCGGTGGCCACGTCATCAAAATTGGATGAATTTTTGTAATAAACATCCCGGTGAAACTAAAATTGAAGTTAAGGAATTGAAAAGATACAAATTGAAGTTATGGTACTATTTTGTAATCAAGTGCAAAGTTTTGGTACCGTTCATAGAATTTACCCGAAAACATATATTAATAAATGTCAATAATTTTTATGTATATAGTAGTCTTCTTCCTGAATGGCAATATATTTATGAAATGAAATTACTATTATGTCAGAGACTAGATACCCTTCTGGCTGATAGAAATAGATTTCTATCTATAACCCCAATTAGAGAACCAGACTTTGAACCCAGTCTGTTACCTTGTCCTTTATCCTATAAATATGAGCTGTTACTAGGAAGAAAATTATAATCACCACTAGACACCCCATTTATAAAGTCATGGCACAAGCCTCATGATGAATGGATTAAATGGCTCGAGAGGCTAACTCCATATTTTTAAAATGATTGGAAAATTATGGGGTTACAACAACTTACCAAAATGAGAAAAATTGGTCAACCATTTCAAACCAATATCCTGTGTGCTGCAATAAGGGTTTCAATTCCTAGTGTGAACTCTTTTGTATTTCCATTTGGTCTGGCTTCTATTGCATTAAGAGATGTATTTTTGCTCACTGGTTTGCTAGTTATAAGGCTTGACGCTCTATGTCTAATAGACCAAGAGGATCCTAATTTGATAAAATATTCAACTGCCTCCACAGACTTTTCCTAATTTGACAATGCAAATCAATAACATCGAGACTGAAAATTGTTTATTAAAGAAGATAATCAGACAAAATATATCATATATGAATAATTTACTAATCACAACCCAAGCACTTAACTTTTTGTAATCCCATGAACATAATCCAGAAGAAGAGCATTAAAGCTTATAATTTTTTTCTTTTGAAAAAGAAAAATTGGTTGTGAATACGTTTTATGCTCCATTTCACAACATCTTTTCTTTTCTTTGCCTTTGGCTTTGGTGAGTGCGTTTTATGCTCCATCTCACCATTTTTTTCTTACTACTAGAAAACAAGTGCATTTTATGCTCCATCTCGTCTTGAGTTTTTGCAAAACAAAAATTAGGCAAGTGCGTTTTATGCTCCATCTTTCCTCCTTTTCATTTTCAAATTACAAACCATTATTCATTCTCTTCCAAAATCATACTCAAACTCAATCTCCAAGTTTATGCTTAGGTTGTAAAAACTAAAATTTTCATACATAATGATTATGTACAACCATCCTAAATAATATACCATTCAATAATTCGATAATTGAATCAAAATGCATAGGAATATACTATTATTCCTCTAATTGTAATTGAGCATCAATTTTTCATAAAACCAAGAACAAAAATTTAAGGGACAAGCTAACAAAAATATGGAGAAATCGAGTTGAAGGTTAATGAACTATGAATAAACACCTATTTAAAAAAATTATATATTTTTTATTATTTTTATTTTATTTAATTAACTGACAAACTAAACTTAAATTAAATGATGAATTCCTACCAAAATGCAAAATGATATACTAAATGATACCCTCCCCCACACTATCCATGTCATTGTCCTCAATAACGAAAAGAAATGCAAAAAGAAAAACTAAAGTAAGAGAAATAAATAAAAAAAGAATGATTAGAAAGATACTGCCCTGAAATTGTGATATGGGAGATTGAATTGGGCAAGAAAACTGAGAAACATAAAAGGATAAAAAAACTAATAGAAAAATAACAAAGAAAAATAATGGCCAAAATAAAGTTAAAGAACTAAGAAGAATAACACAATAGAAGAACACAAAACAGAACATTAGACATAAAGAATAATTTGACAAGTCTGAAAAATCCAAAATAACCAACAAAATTAAAACAAATGGAAATATACCTAATACAAAGGAAAATATAAGCTAAATAACTGAAACATAAAACAATATCCAAAATATGAGGAAGAAAAATAAATCATCATCCAAAATAGGCTTATGCACAATATAATCATCAACAGGATCGGAGCTAGTATCACTGTGATGTATTTCCTCTGTCCTAGCGGCAGTGGCAGAATCGAAAAACATAGGTCGAGGGGGCAAATCAAAACCCTATGCACCATAAAAGGTAGAGAAACCATCAAAAAGCCAATGCAATAATTCAGAGTGGTAGCGCAAAGTGGCTTCAATAGTTGGGGTAAATGAAGAGGAAGGACCCATCTGTGGCATCTAAGTCATAGAAGTGGTTGGGTTGACGGGAGGTGAAGGGTGAGTAGGTTGCTCATTGTTGACTCGAGCCCCAACCCAAGTGTACTAACCATTGCTCAATGTAACTAAACCAATTTTTCTCATAACGGCCAAATTAAAAGCACTCATAGGGCAAACCAAGGTTGGTAGGTATAATCCGCAAGCGCATAGAGTCGTCCAAGTAGTAAAAATATTGATCCCACAGGGAGTGGATGTTGAGTATTGGGCTACTTTCTATGTTTATTTGTTTAGACAGTCAATATGGTTTTCATTATAAATTTAAACTAATCTAGGAAACACAATTAAATTACTCTAAATTTTATCAATTAAATAAATGTTCGGGTTTTTATCCCTGGCTCAATTTTATCAAAAATTCATGTTAATCTCCCTACCACTTATGAATTTGTTTCATTTCTTAAGTATCTTTAGACATATGAAAGTCTCTCGAGCACTCGCATAATTTTATTGATCACAATAACTACCCAAGTGATTAGCTCTCGCTACTCAAGCAATTAATTATTCTCAATATCGAAGCAAGCTTTTCAAGGAATACCAAAAACCAAACCATCTCTTAACCAATTTGATTAATTAACAGATTATTATTTTGTTCTCAATAGGGATCTTCTCTCGATCTCACCCCACCGTCTAATTCAATTCCTAGGGTGCACAGTCCTAGAAAAGCATTAAGTTCAATAATAATCATGGATTATGTAATACCCCGAATTTCCTCATTTTAAATTTATAAATCTCAGTATGAGATTTGCAGTGTTAATAAAAGCGTTATTATTTTAATTATTATTATTTAGTAAAAATTTACTTTGATTATTTATTGTTAATTTATATTTTAATATTTTAAAGATATTAGTTAGTATATTTTAAATACATTTTATTATTCTAGTATATATATATATATATATACACTTTAGAGTATGTGTGTGTATATATATAAATATAGGTATATATACACCTTATATATGTGTGGTGGAGGAATTTTCAAAAGTTATTATTATTATTATTATTATTATCAAAAAATATATATATAAACAAACCCCACCCATCTTCTCTCTCCCGACCCCTCTCTTCTTTTTCTTCTTCTTCTTCTTCTTGGCTGTCACTTTTAGTCGGCCCACCTGCAGCCCCTCAGGCCGCCCACAGCCAACTCGCCACCACCTCCTTCCTCTCTTCTCCGGTCGACAGCAGCTCACTCTCTCTCCCCTGCTTCTCCTTCAGCCAGATTCTGCTTCCTTTGGCCAGCAGAATTTTTGACGCCATTTTTGGCGTTCTTGAGCTCCATTTGAAGCTCATTCTTTGAGCTTCATCAATATATAACTGATTCTAGGTAAATACTTCCCTAAATTCTTTTATTTGATGAGTTATTTCTAGGTTTAAATGGGTCACTTGGTGATTTATGTTAGTTAATGTTATTTTGAAGTTAGATTATTGATTTGGAGGGTTAATGTAGTGTATTTGCATAGTTTTTAGAATTTTTATGAATTTATTTTAATTATTTAGGTTAAAATTATGAAACTTTGATTTTGTGATTTATTATGTAAATTAATTCTTATTTAATGTTTATTAGCTTATTTGAGAGCTAATTTAATTGTTATTTATTCTCTAAGTTTG
>CATIWK010081265.1:0-10319 GCA_949634005.1 Mallotus japonicus
CTAACTTTTAACAACTCTACTTGCCATGATTTGCCAGAAGGAAGCTTCAGGATTATAGGACTTGTTAAAAGATCCCCAAATTTTTTCACAAACTTCACAGGAATCCCCTGTCAAAAACAAGCAATTTCTTTACGTTCCTTACATAAAAGTTCACAAATTGAGCCAATCATATAAATTCTCTACTTCTATGCTCTCAAGATTGCACAAGCAAACAAAACTAAGGAAACCCAAGAACAGACATGAAAAAATTCTTACAAATTTTCTCTCACGGATGGTTTTTTCAAGAATGATCTTATAGAAATGGGGTGATTTTCCAGTAATAGAATTCTTATCATCCTGGTGTGTACCTGCTTCAGAAGCCATTTCTTGTACCGCTTCACTACTTCCTGGATTTTTTTTTTTTATCGAATTCCTGAATTTGGTTTAGATTTTTTGTTTTTGGTTCTAAAGCTTTTTATTTACCAATAGAAGGCACTTTCAAGTAAAGTCTGCATACAATTGACGATAAGATGGTGTTGGCAGCATCATGGTCAAACCAAGTTCCAAATATAGGCATTTTGTGCACTGCACGCTATGAACTAGAAAAAGGCTCTGTTTTTCTTTCTTCTTCTGTAACATAATCTTTAAGCATCTCTGCCATTAAAAAAATGCAGGATTCACGTGATGAATCAGAAAAAACGTACAGCACAACTCATGCTAAATCAATTGAACAAGAATATTATATAGTTTTTGGTCAAATTAAAGCAATGAGTTGTTTTCAATCCATAAGAACTTTTTTGTTTTTCCTCCACAAACCCTTTATTCCTATGATTATATAGTTGTTTTGATGATTAACATTGAGTTAGAGTAAAAATGTAAATATGATTAATCTAGAACATGCACTAAATCCTATGTAATCATTAACACTAGATTCTATAATCATCCTGAATCAAACATATCTATTTGTTATTTTTTTTTTTATTTGAAGTTGCTCAAACCTCAGTCACAATTCAATGCGAGTACCTTTATTCAAGTTAGCCAACAAAAATCATGCAACATTATAGCACATCCATCATGAGATTGACAAGGTGGCAAAATAGTTATTGCATGAATATATGGTTGGAGGTTTTTTAATGATAGGTGTGCTATATATATTCAGCCATCGTTTTTAATGTCTTGGGTATGCTATAACATTTTACCAATAGTAAGATAATGGAGAAAATTAAATTTTTTTATTGAAGTAATTTAAATTTAAGATTGGTTAGATAACCAGCTTAGCCCAAATATATTTTAATTAAAAAAGAGTTGTTTAAGATGATAAATTGTATAGTACTGTTATAGTATTGAGGTTGGTTTTCTGAATTTCATGATTCTATGTAAGTTATTGTTTTTGTGAGGAATAACTAGAATAAAGAAGAAAATTTAACATTCCATAGAATTTTTGTAATAGGTGTTCCTTGTTTGATGTAATTAGTTTAAAACTATTATTTCTAATAAAAATAATAAAAATTGATTTTAAAATATTTGAATTCTTAGCTAAATTAAACTAGAAAATACTAAAAAAAAAATCTAAATTAAAATTATTTAAATTCAATTTGAATAGTTGGTGTTGTTCGGTTTCGTGAAAAGTAATAAATAAGTGAAGTTTAAAAATTAAAAACAATAAATTTGACAATTTGTTAATACTATTAAACTTGTTTTGTTTTTTTACTATCAAATTTTTTCCGCTGAACTGATCAACACCCCTTAGGAAATGGAGCCATATATATCATGTCTGAGTTCTAGTTTAGTTTGTCGTTCTAGCAATGAATCATGCTACCAAACCCATAAGCTCACCAACCAGACAGTTCTAGTTTAGCTTATGCTTCTAGCAAGGAATAATGCTACCAACCAGACAGTTCTAGTTTAGCTTATGCTTCTAGAGGTTCAATATTATTTTGTCTATGAAAATCGTATTTGATTTTTTTTTTTTTTTGAGTTTTACTTATGTAATGAAAGTTGTCATTTGAATATCGATTATTTATTATGAGAATAATATTTCATACCCTAAAATGAAGAAGAAAATTTAAAATTACACAAATTTTTATTCATAGTTTAATTTGATGGGTTTAAAACTAAGATTTCTGACAACACTAATAAAATTGATTTTTAAATATTTTAAATCTTAACCAAATTAAGCCAAATACTAATAAAAATATCTAAAACATAAAATATTTGGATTTAGTTTAAACAATCGGTTTCGTGCGGTTTAACAAAAAAATAACAGATACATACAGTTTAAAAATTAAAAATGATAGATTTGGTCAGGACTATTAAAAACAGTGAAAATTTGATATTATACATTTATAATTTTGTAACAAAAAAATAATAAATATAGAGTTCCAATTGATGTTTAAAAAGTCATTAAAAATTAAAATAAAAATACAACTAAAACTATTTTCAAAAATATTAAAATTCAGTATCGCATCTTCTAAAATATATAAAGTACAATTTGTTGATTAATAGGATGATTTCTTCCTCAATCATAGTATTTGTAAAGAATTTATTTGTCCAAAATAGCTATTTCCATATTTGATTTATTATTGAATTCAAAATAGTTTAATCCCTGTAAATAATTTACAGTAATAAAATTTGATTTTTTAATTTTTATTTTAGTAAAGTTAAACCACGGTTTTAAAAAATTTGGAAGTACTTTATTCCGATGTAACAAAAAAAAAAATCAAAGCATAATAAATGGTGCCTTTTTTTGAGTAAATGTTGGAGTCCAGAAATCAGTTAACGCACTCAAATATCTCAACTAGATTGACACATTTTTAGCGTTTTACTTCATGCTTCTGTTGTCCAAAAATATTATTAAAAGGAAATAAAAAGTTGAATAACAAATAAAAAGCCGAAGCTTCGAGCAGCTAAGAAAAGCGATAGCTAACTATCCTGCTATAATCATGACATATAGTAGCATTACAAAAATCAGGAATAGAGTCCCACAAAAAAAAAGACTAAATTGAACCTCCATGTTTTGCTAGAAGATTTGCTACTGAATTTCCCTCCCGAAAAATATGAGAGACACAAAAGCGCGTTTGTGACACAAAGTGAAGGCACTGAGACCATTGTTGCCGAATTGCCCAAGGGACCTGGAGAGATCTTGTCCGAAACAAGTACAACACAGAAAGTTGCATCGCACTCTAGCCACAGCGAGTGCCAACCTCGATGCCAAGCTATGTCAATCGCTTTTATAGCAGCCAGAAGCTCGGCAAGAAAAGCAAAAGTGCAACTGTTCCCAAACGCAAAGGCACCACGAGGCAGACCATGAGCTGTTCGAAAGACGCCACCAGAACCAGAGCAACCTGGAGAGCCGAGCACAGACCCATCAGTATTTACCTTTATCCAATGAGCAGGGGGAGGGCGCCAAATAACTTCAATAATGTTAGGAGCTTTGGCTGGATTGCCACGAATCCGAAGGCTATTCAGAATATGAAGCTCATGCATTGTGTTGAACATATGACCAACACGAAAGAAGTCGGCCTTTTAATCAATGCCCAAAGAGTACGCAGAGTGACATGGATATTGGGTAACTTATCATAAAAAATAAAAGCATTATGAGTTCACCAAATAAGCCAGATTCCATGCACTATAGCAAAGGTCCAAAGAGATGAAACCTGCGTGCTAAAGGAATGCTGCATTACATTCAGAAAAAGATTTAAAAGTGTACTTGAAACTTCAATGGACTTCCCAAACAGACTTGACACTGCTTGCCATATTGTCGCCGTAAATTGACAACTAGTAAACAAATGATCACCATCCTCAATGGCAGAGAAACATAGCACGCATCTAGAGGGGAAAACTATACCTTTCCTCTTTATATTGTCATCAGTAGGAAGGTACTTAAGCATAGTGCGCAAGCATATAATAGATCAGGAAGGAGGCAGAAAATCCTTCAAAATAAATTTACACCAAGGAAGGTGCAAACCAGAAACCCACAGATTATTGTACATATTTTTCACCTAATGAACCCCATCCAAAGACTTTGTCCAAACACAGACATCACTATCCTCATGAACCGAAGAGACAGCAGAAATATTCTCCTTCACCATATCATTCGAAACATGCGAGAGATGCCAAACATTATCTTTAAAAAACTAAAAACTGAATCAATTAAGTACCGTTGTTGGCTAGTTGATAGATTAAGTTGAGTTGCTACCGTGGGCAAAACCCATTCATCTGTCCAGAAGTTAAGATTGCTATTAATGCCAACAAACCACTTTATTTCTGACCTAAGGGAGAGATAAGTACCTTTGACGGAAGACCAAACCGAAGAATGGAAAAAAGAAAGCCTAGGAACACCTGAAGGGTAAAGAAAACGCTTAGCCATAAAAATGAAGGGAAAATCGTTAGAAACAATTAACCTCTAGGCCAACTTACTAAGCATGGTGTCATTTAACAAACTTAACCTTCTTTAATTGGAGAACAAGAGAGCTTCCAAGGGACAGTTACCAATTTTCTATCTGTAATAGAGCTCGACCATAAAAAATTTCACATACACCTCTCAACAGAACTAATAAAAAATTGAGGCCACTTATAAATTGCAAAGGAATGCAAAAGTGTACTAGTAATAACAAACTGGATAAGTGTAAGCCTACCTGCCATCGAAAGAGAATTTCCTTTCCATTTTGCAAAATTTATTGCAAATTTTATCAGCTATGGGCTATAACCACACACGCTTAGGAGCGCCTGTAAAAAGAGGCACACCCAAATATGTAAAAAGAAAAGAGCCTCTTTTCATATTCGAAATCTGTTGCATGCGTAAAATACGCCTCTCAGAAATTCCTTTTCCATAGAAAATATCTGACTTAGCCCAGTTAAATCTGCCCTGAAAGATGGCCATAAGTCTCAAAAATGGCATTAATGTTGCGAATATTCCTGAAAGAAGCTTTCCCAAAAATCAGAATGTCATCAGCATATAAGAAATGGGTAGGAAAAAGATTACCACTAGTGTATAACATTAGGTTCCACTCGCCCTATGAAGCTTTTAAAGAGAGAAAATGACTTAAAAAATCCTCTGTAATACAAAAAAGAAGGGGAGAGAGAGGATCTCCTTGGCGCACACCTCTAGAACAAGGGAAATAGCCGTTGATTTTGCCATTTATCAGAATAGAAATTCTGGAAGAAGCAAAAATAAACAAAACCCAGTCTCTAAATTGCAAAGAAAAGCCAAAAGCTTCGAGAACATCCAAAAGGAAATTCCAATCCACTGTGTCAAAAGCCTTTTTGATGTATATTTTTAATGCCAGAGTACCACCAAAACAGGATTTATGAAGCAAATTAACACCCTCAGAAGCGCTTGCTATACAATCTGAGATGTGTCAGCCCTTGATGAAACCAAACTGGTTACAAGAGAGAATCTTTTGGGCAATAGCAGCAAGCCGATCCGCCAATATTTTAGTAATAATTTTGAAACAAAAATTGCTCAAAACAATAGGCCTAAATTGCTCCACCATAAGAGCATCTGTCACCTTAGGAATTAATATCATAAAACTGGAATTCATACCTGAAGTTACAATGCTAGTTTGAAACAAAAATTGGACAGCCTTACAGACATCAGTACCAATAACATCCCAATAAGATTGATAAAAAATACCCGTGAATCCATCTGGCCCAGGAGCACTGTGAGCATCCATTCGAAACACTATCTCCTTAATCTCATCCTGAGAAGGACATTAAACTAGAAGCGAATAATCATCATCAGAAACTAATGAAGGGACAACCGATTTAATCAACTGGATATTTGAGCAGGTAGAATGAGAAGCGCGAAATAAATTCTGATAAAAATCAAGAATGTGGTTTTCAATATCAATTTTGTTGTCCGAAATAACATCTCCAATTTTCAGGTGATGAATACCATGATGCGATCTTTTCCTAGCAAAGTGTTGGTGGAAAAAAGTAGAATTTCGATCACCTGCAACCAACCACTTAATCCTACTTCTCTCTTTATAAAAAATCTCCTGTTGCTTAAGATGAACATCTAAATCCGCATGAGCATTGATTTCCCTCCGATGAAGCTCCTCACAAAACCTAGAAATAACAATTTTTGATTGAATATCATTCAAAAGAGAACTGGCACGTCTAATGTTGACATCAAGATGACCAAAGACTTCACGATTCTAAACCCGAAGAGCAGAACGAAGATGATTGAGTTTAGAACCTAGAAGCGGCATAGGAGGCAAGGCATTAATAGGAAGAGACTAATTCTGGAAAATGAAGTCCCACAAATAAGGATGAGAAACCCACATAGCCTAAAACCGAAAATGGGAAACCGTAACATTTGCTATATCACAAATAAGAAGAAGTGGAGAATGGTCTGAATGGTGTCTAGGAAGAACCAAACAAGAAGCCTCAGTCCAATAATTAAAAAATTCCATGTTGGCCATAGCTCTATCCAAATGACAATCAATGCGAGAGCTGCCATGTCTGCCATTAGACCAAGTGAAGCAGGGCCCCCGGGTGGGAACATCAGACAAAGAACAAGAATCTATGAAATTTCTGAAATTATGACAAGGACCTGTGGCAGGAGGTCTGCCTGTTTTTTCATGAGCCCCTAAAACTGCATTAAAATCACCCATAGTGCACCAGCTAGAAGCCGAATTAGAAGATAGAGTAGCCAGATATGTCCATAAATGCATTCTGCGATTTCTCCAAACACTTCCATAGACAAAAGAAAAACGATGTGAAGCATTACCAAAACAGAGATCGATGGTGACATGCTGCTCATGCAAGTGAAGAGAGAGAGGAGCCGGAAAGCTCTGTTTATGCAAGACCCAAATTGAAGGCATTGAAAGAGAATTAGAAGCAACTAAAGTCAAATCCAAACTTTCCCAAAAAGAAGTGGAAATTGAAGAAAAAGCAACTAAAGGCCTCCACCAAACAAATGTAATTTGGAGAATATTGTCTACAAAAAGAAACCAAAATTCGTTAGGTATTGGCATTACCTATACCCCTACAATTCCAATAAAAGAGCTTCATAGATTAAGCTTGTCAGGCTTTCTAGCTACTCTTTTTGAAAGAGTAACTTTATATTTTTCCCGTTCAGCTTTGGATTTTTTCCTGGATACCGTTGTCCATTGGGGATCATCGAGTTCTGCATCATCTGCCCAAGAAAGGTGTCACTGTTATCACCTGGCGCAATTCAGTCAGCCTCCAAATTGGTGTCACTAGCAATAGAATGGTGTTCATAACTCACATCATCCTGAAAATCTGTTTGTGGCAAAACAACAGTAGATTCATGTCCGAGTACATCCACAAGGAGTGAGATGGTTCGGTCAGGATCTTAAACCATGGTAGAATTCAGAGCAGCAACAATAACATCTGTTAAAGGAGGGACAACAATATCACATTCAGCGTGGGCATCATGAGATAAAACATTATAAGTCGAAGGCAAAGGATCTTCCAGAACCTTAGGTGTTTCCGTTCTGGCATCAGTCTCAATTGCGTCATGCAAACCTGACTGCAATTTGTCAAAAGCGTTAGCAATAGGAATGTCCCCAGCTATATTTTTAGGTTTCCAAACTTTTATGCGATCACCAGACTTCTCCACACGCAGTTTGGGAACTGTGTGTTGCTTTGCCAATCGGCAATCTTGTGGAAAGTGACCAATATTAGAACATAAGGAACAAAACAATGGCAAATTTTCATAAACAATATCAATAAAGAAACTTTTGCCAATCCTTTCAACAAGAAGAGAATCCGGAAGGGGTGTGGATAAATCAACATCAATTAATACTCGTGCATAGTGACCAAACTCCCTATTAATAGTAGCATTGTCAATTTTCAAAGGGATTCCAATCCCGCCAGCAATGGATGATAAGATCTGTGGACGCCAATATTCCTATAGGAGTTTATAAAAATGAGTCAAAATCTGTATGGTTGTAGATTTTTGCGATGAAGGGTCAAAATCAGGGGACCAATGCTGCAATCGGAGAATTCCAGGTTTCAGAGCAATAGTACCACGACCCCAAACTAAATTTTTATCAGTGCCGGAGTTTAGTATAACATGGTAATAACCTCTACCTAATGAGATCAGTTTCCAAGATGGAGAAAGCCCCCACAATTTAGTTAATTTCTGTTTCAGGTCCGCCAATTTCCATGTGGTTTCGCCCTTTGAAAGGACGATTCATGCAATAAGAGCATGCTTGCAAACGGCAATCTGCTGCTCATAAATCTGCTGGTTAATTTTAATGGCTATGAAGCCACCTTTATTCGAAGCAATAGTGTTATCGACTGGAAGGATAGATGTTTCCTGTAAACAGTTTTGAACGACTTTGGCATAAGAAGGCTTGTCGGGTTACACAGGAGGAGGAGGGGCAAACATATCCCGATGGCTGAGATAGTCCATCGGAAAAAAAAAAAACAAATTAGAAAATGCTAAATGGATTGTGCATTCCTTCGCGACATCGACGCCCGAAAATAAATCCTTAACGATGTCACGGCTTGAACCTAAGATAAATGATAATATTTAATTTGAATCAATTTGATTTATTTTTTTTTTAGTAAAAAATGATAATATTTTTTAAGTAAAAGGTTGGAGTTCAGAAATCAGATAACACACTCAAACATCTCAACTAGGTTGACACACTTTTAACGTTAACTTCACGCTTCTGTAGTCCAAGAAATATTTAATTTGAATCAATTTGATTTAATTTTTTTGGTAAAATTCTTGTGCAGTGCATTACTACTTTATAACTAATGAGCAAGACTTACATTTCTTTGATGCGCTAAAAGAATTTTAGCTATTTGACATTATTTATAGTTTATCTGATAAATATTAGTTATCAAATAGTTTTAGAAAAATTTTTAGAATTGGTAAATATGCAATTATATTTCAATAACTAAAATATATTTCATTTTATCTGATAAATATTATTCATCAAATAGTTTTAGAAAAAAATTCTTATTTATTGCCTGATTGATTTAGGTTAAATCAAATGATTTTTTTTAATCTATAAGAAGCATTTTTTTTTCATACCTCCCACCACTTGATTAAAGTAGTTAGGGTGGTACCCATGACCCTTGAGGTCATGAATTCAAGTTCTAGGGACAACGTTGGGTAAATTCTATGAACAGTACCAAAACTTTGCACTCTATTATAGAATGGTACCATTACTTCAATTTGTATCTTTTTGGTATCAAAACATCGATTTTAGTTGCACCGGGAAATCCCAAAAACACAATCAGGCCAAATTTGATGACGTGGCAACCAGAGATGTCCTGTTTGCTACCACATCGTATGATACGTCAGCAATTAAAAAATAAAAAGTGAAAAAAAAATAAAGCTTAAGTTAATGATACTGCTTGTTCAGAATTGGATTATTTCAAAATTCTCTTAACTGGTCCGAAAAGTAAAACATCAAACAAGTTGCAACAATTTGCCGATGTGGTATATGATGTGGCAGCTGAAGGGGCATTTCTGGTTGTCACGTCATCAAATTTGGCTTAATTGTGCTTTTGGGACTTCCGGATGTAACAAAAATCGATGTTTTGGTACCAAAAAGATACAAATTAAAGTAATAGTATCATTTTGTAATCGAGTGCAAAGTTTTGGTATCATCCAGAGAATTTACCCGGACAACATTCCTAGGCATTTAAATGTTGAATTATCCACTTAAAGCTGACTAGTTCCAGCCATAGGGTCCGCTCCATTTAGATGTAGAGGGTTTAGGTCCCCCTCTTCCTCCACCTTTCTGGAAGAAAAAAAAAAAAAACTTTTTTTTTTCTCTTGACAAACCCTTTATTCCTACTATTGTTGCCATTTGATGATTAACATTGAAGAATTCTTTTATGATGTTTCATTAATAGACTACAGATTTGAGGAAAATTGAAAAATTAATGATTTGAGGGGACCAGCACATAGCACTTCTGTTACAACAATATTCGGTATCAGTTTCATGCAGGTCTCAAAGCTCTGCTGTGCCTGTACCTGTAACCATCTGACGTCCAACATTTATCACAACACCGCACATCTGCAAATTCTATAAAGATCCTGAATCAGATGGGGTTGTAGTGACAATTTAATGCGAAGTATTTGCTAAAGTCAACCACCGTACACCAGTAGCTAAAAAGTGTGTATTATGATAGAACTGATGTAGCATTAAATATAGATTTATTTCATCATTAGGCAAAAAAAAAAAAAAAAAAAAAAAATCATGCAGCATGCATGTAGCACATCCAGCATGAAAGTGACGAGGTGGTAAAATAGTTAGTGCATGACTATAGTATTGGACGTTTTTTCTATGATAGATGCGCTATATATTTAGAAATGAGTTGTAATATTTTGGGTATGATATTACATT
>CATIWK010081271.1:0-13762 GCA_949634005.1 Mallotus japonicus
AAGTGAAAAAACAAAGAGAAAATAAAAATAAAAAATGGAAAGAAAAAAGAAGGGAATGAGAAAAAAAAAATAAAGAGACAAAAAATAAGGGAAAAGAAAAAATAAAAATAAAAAAGGGAAAAAAAGAGAGGAGAAAAATAAAAAATTAAAATTAACGGGAAAAAAAAGCAAGCATATAAATAAAAAGGAGCTTTTATATCATATAATAAATGAAAAGTACGTACATTTTAGTAAATAAGTTTTAAAAATGACATTTTTTTTTTCTAAATTTCTCAAAGTTTAATAAGTCCAAAATGTTTAAAGTCAAAAAAGCCCAAATTAATCGAACCAAATTGAAAACATTCATTCTGGTTTTCAGTCTAAATTGGTTAGTTTGATTATTGTTAAAATATTTTTTAGAGAAATTTACCAAAAATCCTATTTTTAGACTTATCCATCAAAATACATCCATTTTTTTTTTTTTTGCAAAACTGGACTTTTCCTTTTCCTGCATGCCCGTTTTCTTTTATCCTTTTCCCTTCATTATTTTTTCTCCCCTTCTTTTTCATTTCTTTCCTTTTTATTTTTATTTTTTCCTTATTTTTTTAATAAGATTGTGAAAAACAAAATGAAATTATATATTATTATTTATGAAGATGAATAAAAGTGTAAGAAATGGTTTTGTATACGGATAATATATGGATCATATATGGAAAATATACTAATCATATACGGAAAATATTCTATTCTGCATTATAATAAATGAAAATTAGTAATTGTTCTATTCCTACAAATATAAGTTGTACTAGAAGTTATTTTTTAATGATGAGTGTAATTAAGATATTGTATCAGAAATGTAAAATATACATAATATATTTTAAATTGACAAAAACATATACAAAATTTCTGATAATTCATATTTTTAAATTGACAAGAGACATTTAGTACATGTCTTACAGTTATATTTCATTATTTTTATTCATAAATAAATATCATTTAATATATAAAAATTTGAAAAAATATAATAAGAGTGTTAAGTATTCCTTATGAAACTTAATAAAAAAGTGTAAGAAATTAATATATTGATCATTTACGGATAATATACTGATTATATACGGATAATATACTGACCATATATGGAAAATATTCTGATCATATACGGATAATATACATTTATTACTTTTGAAAGTATGATTTTAATTATTAAATCTATATGTGCCGAATTAACCAAAAACCATTTAGTTTAATACATTTGAATTTGATGTGTGCATATACGTATATGTTTCTTATTGCAATATATTCATATTAATTTTTTTTCTTTAAAAAAATAAATATACATACATACATGTAAATGGTCCATCCTCATTTTCAAATTATTACAAGTGTTGTCTAGTAATAGCCTTGGGCTTACTACAATAAAGGTTGTGAAAGTTCATGTTTAAGAGCAATTACGTTATACCAAAAAAAAATGGACAAAAACAACATAGGCCTTGAGAGCCCAAAGAAAATGATAATAAGAAGAAACGATTGAATAGCCTTCTTCATCTTGTTTCTTGGGATCAACCTCATCTTCAGATGATGTCCAGCCCACCATATCGCCTGCCAGTGCTTCTACTTGATAAAGCCACTGTATCCAATGCAGTTCACATCATCTGCATGCATTACATCACCAATAACATCATCAAAGCTTCCTCGCCTAGGAGACAGAAAACCTACAAGAGCAAACAAATTTCAGTTGATTTTAGTGTTATATATCTTTTAATAGTAAAACTTGAAAACATAGTAGTGGAACAAGAAATGAACTTTATCCAAACAATGACTTAAAAAAAAATGCTTTATCCAACATCAAGTAATTAAAAGAAAATAATTTCAATGCCAAATTTCCAAATGCTTAAAAAAAAATTAGTTCATCAAGGGCTTATTAAAGCAAACTAGCACTGCAACAAGTAAAATGGTAGAGAAGCACTACCATATAATGCATGCAAACATCCAAACAAGTACAAAAGCATATAAAAACAGTTTTTTGACTTGCTTCTTAACAATGAAAAGGTATATGCAAAACAGCATACCATGATCATCAATCATAGGGTGATACAGTATTTAATTTCTAATCATCATCGATCAAATTCTCAAAAACAACAAATAAAAAAATTAATTAAAAAAAGAGAAACGAAACCTAAAAGTGCTCAATAACCCAAATTCTCTAGCTACAAAGTTTGTCATCTCTTAAAAGAATGCAAAAGGAGAAAGGCCTTAAAGAGTTGCAGAGCAACAAAGAGCATATTTATTTTTTCCCTGCGGAGGTCGGTGGAGAGTGGTGTGCTCATTAAGATCCGGCGAACGGAAGAGGGAGCGGGGAAGAAGATAATAGAAGAGGATAAAAAAAAATGATAATAGAAGAAGAAGTGGAGGACGATGACGATGACGATGACCACATAGATGACGAATCCACGGTTTTTATTTTTTAAGCAGCATGAGTTTTGTTTTTCGTCTTTTACGTCAATAAGGAGGAGGGGACACTGAGGTAAATATTTTTGGGTTTTGAGGGCATTTTGGTAAAAAAAAAAAAAGTGGTGCATTTTGGTAAGTGAGGGCTCTTTTTTGGGCATTTATATAAAGATCCCTCTTTTTTACTCCTTCCATTCCTTTATATCTGATGTTTTAGGGAGTTTCACTTGGATTAAGAAACAATTAATTAGTCTTAAATTTAGCAAAAAAATGAGTTGAGAGACTAAAGTACCCTTGGTTTTTGAAAGACTAAAAATTTGGACCGATAACTTTGGATTGATAAGGATAAGGAAAAATTGGCAAAAAATGATTTAAATTTTATTGATTGTATCAAAGCGACAATTAGATGTAATTTCACATGTTCTCTAAAACGTCAGATATAAAGGAACGGGGGGAATATTTAATTTGGTTTGTATAATTTTCAATTTAACCAAATTGAACTGTCTCATGCTCACACCTCATAATATTTTTTGTTTGAGTGCATTTTGGTAAGAAAATGCAAAGTGGTTGTATTTTGGTAAGTGGGGGCTCTTTTTTGAGCATTTATGTAAATATCTCTATTTTTTATTTAATTTGGTTTGTATAATTTTCAATTTAACCAAACTGAACTGTCTCATGCTCACACCTCATGAAAGGTGACAAGAAAAGTTGCTCGTGCTTCCAATGAAGTTTCATGAATCATAAAGTATAACGGTGCATGACACGAATAGAATGATCACAAGCTTGAGCAATATTTCAACAAGAAAAGGGTGAAGAGATAAAGAGATAGAAAGCTTCATGAGCATCTTAAACAATTCTGGCTGGTAAGTATGAAGCAAAAGCAAGGCCTGGTAAAAAAAAAAAAAAAAATTGTATTGGATCCGCTTAAAACAAATTATAAAAGTGGATGACTACTAGTATTGCTTTCTACCCTAAAACAGCAATAAAATACTATATTTATTAAATCAATAATCTTAACGCGTCTCCTTTGTCTGCTTCGACCATCTCATCATAATTCTTCTTTTCTATTTACTTCTTCCAAATTTGATCCTTTCTCATAATTTTCTTTTTATTTTTTTAATTTTGAAAAATTTTAAAAATATGGTCAGTTTAGCTCTCCTTAATAATATGATCTTAATTAAATTAGATGAGAAGTTACAACAATGGAACAGTATTGTAACATTAGTTTGCAAAGGATTTATAACAAAAAAAATATATATTGTATAGGATCTGCTTAAAACAAATTATAAAAGTGGATGACTACTAGTATTGCTTTCTACCCTAAAATAGCAATAAAATACTATATTTATTAATCGACAATTTTAACGCATCTCCTCTATCTACTTTGGCCGTCTCATTATAATCCCTCTTTTTTATTTACTTCTTCCAAATTCGATCCTTTCTCATAATCTTTTTTTTTTTTTAAACTTTAAATAATATGGTCAGTTTAGCTCTCCTTAATAATATGATCTGAATTAAATTAGATGAGAAGTTACAACTAGGGCTGTACACGGGACGGAGAAAATACCGAACTGAACCGAACCGAAAGATATTAAAATCGTACCGAACTAAATAATTTTAACCCCGAACCGAACTGAATTGAATTTTGTAACTAATTTGGTACGGTACTGGATATTTATAAAAAACCGAACCAAGAACAGTACTGAACCGTACCGAACCAAAAACCGAATATAGTACCGAATATTAATAATAATATAAATGTATGAAAAAATAGTAGTGAACTTAGATATATATTTTCATTATATTATTAAGTAATATATATTACGTAACATATGTATAATAATATATGATAAAAATTAATATATATAATTTGTGTTCTTTTTTATTATTCGGCCAAAACAACTAAGTTATCCTTTACATTTTATCCAAAGATACTCACTCTTTAGTTAGAAACTTCAACATTAATTTTGTTTTTGACAAAGTGAAGATACTTTATTAATCACTGATTTAGTGTTTATAAATGCAAAGTATAAGGTTATCTGAATATAAATCTACAATAAAAAGTGATTTTGATCCTAATTAGCTCCTCATGAATATAAATCTACAATAAAAGATGTGTATAGTTGATATGAAATTAGTAATATTAGCTGTCCAAGTGATAATATACACACACATATACTATAAATCTACAATAAAAGGTTATATGCTATTATAGTTGCTACTTTCATAGCTCTCTTTTCTGAACTGTTTACTGTATATTTCTCAGATTTTATCTATGGTTCTTGCTGTTCATTCAAGCAATTTTTCCTTGAATTCAGTTTGTTGTTTAGTTTAGTCAGCATATCAGTTTGTTGAATTCATGCTATATATGTTTTTAGTTTTCAGTCATATGAATTAAATTTAAAAACAATAAATGAAAAGTAAATTCAATTATATAGCATATCAAATTTTTAATAATAAATATAAATTCAATTAATAGTATAAATTTGCATATAATATAAATTTTTGAATTCCCATTTTGGATCGTATCGTACTGATTAGTTCCGAAAGAACCGAATCTCCGTATCGAACCGTTCCAAAAAATGGTATGGTACTGGTATAGAGATTTTTTAATTTGGTACTGGTACTGGAGATTTGATTTTTGAAATCCCCAAAATTTGGTACAGTTCCGGAGATTTTAAATCTCCAGATTCCCCCGTACCATGTACACCCCTAATGAAGATAGGACCCTTACTTTTGCACAATTAGGTGAAGCCCTAAAATTGCCCACTGTTGGTCATTGTGTTTACAAAGATATGCCAGAGTTTAATGAACATTGTGCTTGGAAGGAGTTGATAGGTGAAGGTAAATTTTGACCCCGGATTGCCAAAGACTCAACCCTAATTTCTTTTGTACATAAATATTTACATCGTTTTATCTCCTATTCATTGTTGGCTAGAGGAAAAAGTCACAGTAATGTTCGAAAGCTCGAACTTTTTATGCTCTGATGTGGAGTAAAAGGAAAAGAAGTGGCCCTGGGTAAGTTATTTACAGAGCAATTATGAAGCATAGCCACTACAAAGTTTGGGAAAATTCGAGTCGGAGCCTATATCACTCTAATTGGAAAACACCTCCAGTTGATAGATCTAGATACTATTTACCCTCATATAGTCCCCATTCAATATAATGACATATTGAATTTGGATACTTGGGCTCGAATCTTCGCCATTAGAAAATTCATTATGAATGGCACTGTCCACTGGCGAGAAGTGGATAAAGAAGGGAAAATGACTTGGCATGACACTGATTCTCTGGGATTTCAAAGACTGGCCAAAGGAGAAGCACCATCCACTTCAAGGAAACGAACTAGAGTTTAAGTCCCTGTAGAGGATGAAGCAGTCGAGTCCACTACCCCCTTTCAGTCAATGCTAAATCAACTTCAAGTGCACTTGGATGGTCAATTTGGCACTGTTCAAACCTCCATCACTGCTCTGGAATCTCGACTTAGGGTCATGGACATCAAAATTGACACCATTGCTAATAATGTAGCCCTCTTGAAAGCCAACATTCTTGCACCTCATGCACCTCACTGATCTGCATTATTTGCATTATTTTTATGAACTTGTTTCTGGTTTTATTTTGCATTTCAAGTCTGTCGTAGAACTTGCTAAGGTCGAAGCTTGTCACTACTTTGGGACAAATTTACTTTTTATTGTTTTCTTTTATTGCCATGAACAATAGCTTTCCCCCTTGCTTGACTCTTTTTTACAGTAACAAAGGGGGAGAAATGGAAAAATTAGGCTCAATTTATCAGTTAATATTTCGATAACAATTGGTGTATCTCAGTTGATATTTTGATATCAGTTGGTGTTTTGTTCTTTTTGTGATCATGATATTGGAAATACTCTTTGGTTTAATTGGTTTAATTAGAAATATTATATTTTGGAATTGTTAGTTGATAATTAAGTTGTGATTATTTGATTTGGAACTGCTGCTTATGTGAATTGTATTTGATGTTTATGGATATTCAACTAATTTTGGGATTTTTTTATACTCTGTTTTTGCTTATGGTTGTGGTATATGGATATTGAATCTCTATTTGGTTGAATCGTCATTGCTTATTAATCTTTAATTCTACTAGATATTACATTTTGGATTTGTAAATTGTTAGTTAATGAGCAAATAATGAATTTATGAACTTTGGATTCATTTTAGTAGGTTGGCAATACTATTGGAAATTTCTTTTTTCTTGCATGTTCTGTCACAAATTGACAAGTGCAACTTATGCTCACCAAGTCATTGTTGTGATCATGAATAAATTATTATAAAAACCATGCTCTTGTCATAAGTCATTATTCTTATTTCATGATCATAATTCTGGAACCATGACTTATACCTATTTTAATCTTTTGATATAAATGTCTCAAATTTTTTTCTTTTAACTAAATCGTCACAAATTGAGACTAAAATTGCTTTGATCTTGACAGTGCTCTATTTATAATTTTCAATAATTGATGCCTTGATTGATCAAATATGCAAAATGAACTTGCTAATTGATTTTTGCAATTTTTAAATTTAGGCTTATGTTATGGGGGAGTTGTTCCTTCCTATTTGTAGCCTAATTTTACATAATTATTTATTACTATAAAAAATGGGGAGATTGTTGAACCTTGAGGGTTAAAACCGTCATTTTTTATGGTTACAAGTAATTAAGTAAAATTATATTTAATGTCTGTGCTTAAGTGTTTATATTCAGGTAAATTAATTTTGCAATAATCAAATATGTCACAAGCAGTGACAAAAGCATTATGTTCATAACTGCACAAGTCAAGCTATGAAAAGTCGCCATTTTAACTTTATTAAGTCTGCAGCCCTGTCATGAGTGGTGATAGACTCATCATGATCATGATAAACGAGGAAAATGAAAGATCAAATTTTTATCAATATCTGAAGTCAATTTTGGTCAACCATGGTGGGATCTTCATTATAAGTGGTCACTAGTCAATTCCAATCATTAAAAAAAAATTCAAACAAAATCACAAAGATTCATTTTCAGAAAATTCAAGAATTCCCGAGAGCAGTCATGAGTATTGTCACCACCAGTGTTATGATCATGAAGAATTTTTAATAATCATGACGATCAATTCCAAAAATTTCAGAAAGTTGTCATGACCATCGTCACCACCATTGTTATGATCATGAAAGCGCACATTCAAATTTCTTCTTAGCGCCCAATAATTATGATCATGATGATTTTTTCATGATCATGACAATGTGTAGACCTACTTCTTTTTGGGTGGTTCAAACGACTCTATTTGCATTAAATGCACCTCCAACAACTCTTTTTCTTTTAGAGGGTTTAAATACCACCAAGAACAGTTCTATCATGATCTTGATTTGGAACGGGTTCTCCTTCAGGGTCCCTGGTCTTTTGACCAAAATCTGTTAGTCCTTGTGCAGAATGATGGTTTGACCCCTCCAGATGATATTGAATTTCATTTTGCTGACATTTGGCTGTAGATTTATAGATTGCCAGTGGGGTTGAGATCGGAGAAGGCATTACAGCGGATTGGGGATTTTGTTGGAAGCTTTGTTATATCTTATGAAAATAATTTTAACTCTATCTGGAGGAGTTACATGAGAGTTTGGGTTAGGCTAGATGTTTGGAAGCCCTTTAAATCGAAGATGAAGATTAAGCTTGAAGGTTCTGAATGAGGATGGATTGAATTCAAATATGAATGTCTACCCATATTTTGTTTTATGTGTGGTAAAATCGGACATTCTGACCTATTTTGTGAGCATGTTTTCCGTAATTGATCACTGTTGGAAGAAAAGAGATTCGAAAGTTGGCTCCGAGCTCCTATTTACCGTGCTCAGAATGTAGCAGATCGATGGTTTAGAGATGACTCCAGCGATGATCAGTCCGATATGCCCTATATGGAAACTCCAGGTGTTCAATTATCTGATGGACTGATTGCTCCTAAAAAGTCTGGTGGTGTGGGGAAATGGAAACTAATCATGGGCACAGATCATGGTGAAAATTCCGGCATTAGTAAAGGAGGAGTGGGGCAGTTGACACAAAGTCTGGTGGGTAAGAAAGGTGGAGTGGTTTCTGCAAAATGTACTCATCTAGCTTTTATAGATAAGTCATCTGATATGGAAGGATTGGTGGTGTTTGATGGGAAGCGACGTCGTAAAATCCATGCAGAAGAAGATTCAATTGATGTGAATTGTGGTGATAAGTCTGAAAAGGACATAGTGATCTTTGGGCCTACTAATATGGTTCTGGACATTATGCAAACAAGTGAGGAAGAGGTGGGTCTTGATATTCTGGCCCACCTAGAGTCATGAGTTGTATAGCTTGGAACTGTCGTAGGCTGGCCAACCCACGAACAGTTCATCTTTTAATGGACTTGGTCTCTTTTCATAAACTAAGTCTAGTTTTTCTTAGTGAGACTTTGGCCCTGTCAAATAAGGTGAGCTGGGTTAGTAAGAAGTTGGGTTTTAAAGATTTTTATGTGGTGGATCGGGTTAGAAGAGGGGGGGGGAGGTGGTTTGGCTCTCTTTTGGTCTGATTCGGTTCAGGCCCAAATCTTGGATTGTGGACAAAATTTTATTGATTTTAGTGTGTCTCATGAATCGCTAGGTTGTTGGAGGTACACGGGTTTCTATGGGTGCCCGGAAATGTCTCGTCAAAAATTTTCCTAGCAATTGCTCAATTCTCTTTCTTGTGTTTCATCTTTACCTTGGTGTGTTCTTGGGGATTTTAACAGCATTCTTTATTCATTTGAAAAGAAAGGTGGAGGCGTGTATCCTCAATGGTTGATGACGGGGTTTCGTAATTGCATTGCTGAGAGTAGTTTGGCAGACTTAGGATTTGAGGGTCCTATGTTTACCTCGGAGTGGGCTAGAGGTACAGACAGATGGGTTGAGGAACGTTTGGATCGTGCTTTTGCTTCGGAGGCTTGGACTCACTTATTCCTTGATGCCAACCTTCAAGTGTTAAGTACCTCAACTTCTGATCACCTTCCTATTTTTTTTACTTTGAATAAACATGTATATATTCCCCGTCCTTCTCGGTTCAGATTCGAGAACTCCTGGTTGGAAGTGCAAGCTTGTTCACAAATTATCACGGATTGTTGGGTGTCTAATCCTGGGTCTGATGTGGTGGTTAAGTTAGACAGATGTGGCAAATTATTGGGTGAGTGGGGTCGTATATGGAATTCAGATTTTAAACGAAAACTCAAAGTTTGTCTTTCCAAACTTGATTCTTTGAGGAAAAGGCGTGATGTGCAAGGACTTAGCGATTTTAAAACCTGTCTTGCAAATTATGAAACTCTTCTTCTACATCAGGAAATCTATTGGAAGCAGAGGGCTAAGCAGTACTGGCTTCAAAGCGGGGATTCCAACACTCGCTTTTTTCATTCTTATGCTTCTTCTCATAGGAAATTTAATAGGCTTGAGAAAATTCAGGATGGAAATGGTGATTGGCATAGTACTGATAGTAGTATGCAACAGGTGATGGTGGATTATTTTTCATCGCTGTTTACTTCTAATGGTGCTGATATGGATGATTTTGTTGATTGTTTAACTGCTAAAGTCTCTGGGGATCAAAATGATTTATTATTATCTCCTGTATCTTCTGAGGAGGTTCGAAAGGCAGTGTTTAACATGCATCTAGATAAGTCGCCTGGTCCGGATGGGCTTAACCCTACTTTTTTTCAAAGTTTTTGGCCATTTATTGGGGCGGGTGTAGTAAAGTGGTGTCAGGAAATGTTCGATTCGGATTGTCAACTTCATTCAGTCAATCATACATTGATTACTCCATCCCAAAGAAGAAGAATCCAAAGTATATGACCGATCTTCGACCAATTGCCTTATGTAATGTTCTATACAAGATTTTGTCGAAAGTGCTCACTAATCGGCTTCAGGTGCTTATGCCTTTTCTTATTTCAGATTTTTAGAGTGCTTTTGTTTCAGGCAGGTCTATTGTTGATAATCTAATGATAGCTTTTGAGCTGAACCATTTTTTGAGGAGGAAGTTTGCAAGGAAAAAAAGCCTATGATAGGCTTGAATGGGGATTTTTAGAACAAGTCATGCAGCGATTTGGTTTTTGTGATGGTTGGATTCGTAGAATAATGGGCTGTGTCACTACTGTCCAATACAAAATTCTGTGTAAAGGTTCTGGTGTTGGTCTGGTTACTCCTTCTTGCGGCTTACGTCAAGGAGATCCACTTTCTCCTTTTTTGTTCATCCTTTGTGATGAATGTCTTAGTGCCATATTATGTAAACAAAAGAGTGAAGGTTTAATTCATGGAATCCGTCTTGCCCGAACTGCTCCAGAAGTGAATCATTTATTTTTTACAGATGATTCGTATCTGTTCTTCAAAGCAGATATCAAGGAATGTCATGTTATTAAAAACATTTTGGATCGATATGAGGTTGTTTCTGGGTAGCAAATCAACTTTACTAAATCCTCATTATCGTTTAGTGCTAATGCAGATCCAACACTTAGAGTAGAGATTTCCACGTTTTTCAATATTCAACAAGATGGAGGTGTTGGTAGTTATCTGGGACTTCCGTCAATTATTGGTAGAAAGAAAACTGAGGTGTTGCATTTTATTAAAGAAAGGGTGTGGAGTAAAGTTCATCAATGGAGTAGTAAGAATTTTTCCAGAGCTGGCAAAGAGGTTTTAATTAAGTCAGTAGGTCAGTCTATACCAACTTACGTGATGAATATTTTTCTACTCCCTAAATCTATCTGCTGTGAGATGGAAAGGTTACTTAATGGTTTTTGGTGGGGAACTGGCGGTAATTCAAGTAAAGGGATCAGATGGGTTGCTTGGGATGGTCTGTGTAAACCAAAGAGGAGTGGTGGTATGGGATTCAAGAATTTGCGAAACTTCAATTTGGCCATGTTAAGTAAGCAGGCCTGGCAATTTGTGTTTAAGCCTAATTCCCTTGCTTCCAGAATTTATAAAGCCCGTTACTTCCCTTCATGTTCTTTCTTGGATGCGAAATTAGGGGCGAACCCTAGCTTCATCTGGAGTAGTCTCTATGCTACTCAAGATATTATCAAGCGAGGGGCTCGCATTCGGGTCGGTAATGGACATTCGGTGGTGATTGGTTCCGATCTATGGATGCCATGTCCTTTAAATGGGTTAGTTTCTTCGAATTTGTCCCATGATGTTTCCTCTTCCTTGGTTTCATCTCTTTTTCTGGTTAATTAGAGGAAATGGGATATTGATGTGGTGTGTGATCTATTTAATCGACGTGATAGGGAGCTCATTTTAAAGATATCGCTTGGAATTCAGGCTATTGAGGATGTGTGGAGTTGGTTACCATCGCCTACAGGGCTTTTATCGGTTAAGAGCTGCTATCGGTTGCCTCAAGGTGATGTGTCTTGTTCTTTTGATGGATTTTGGACAAAGTTATGGCATTCGACGGTTCCTGGATAGGTCAAAAATTTTATTTGGCGATGTGCATCAGAAGTGTTGCCTACTACTGCTGTTTTGAGATCTAGACGTGTGCATGTTGATGTTCAATGTCCTTGTTGTTTATCAGGTACGGAATCCATAACCCATGTTTTGTATGATTGTCCGGTGGCTTTGGATTGTTGGCACTGATGTGGGTTTTCTTTGCTTCCTGTCGATGATCTTTCCCTTGTGGCTTGGTTCAATTCAGTGTTTTGTGCGTTATCTATTAAGGATGTTAATCTATTGGTGTGCATCTGTTGGGCTATTTGGGGTAATAGAAATAACGTTGTCTGGCGTAAGTGTAGGTCTTCTTTCTCGGTTATTCTTAATAACGCAAGGTGGGCTCTTTACCAGTGGCGTACTGCTCGGGGTTTGTCTGGTCCCTTCTTGATTCAGGTTAGTAGTGATCCTGTTAGGGATGTAGTATGGACGAAACCAGATTCTGGTTGGGTGAAACTAAATGTGGACGCTGCTGTTTTTGGTCATACCGCGTCTGTGGGGTGTGGCTTTGCTCTTCGAGATTCCAGTTGTTCGTTCATTGCAGTAAGAGCAATTCCTTTGAGGGGGACATTCACTCCCAAGGAAGCTGAGTCTTTGAGTGTAAGGGAAGCTCTCAGCTAGTTGAAGAACTTGCGAGTTGAAGCTGTTATTGTTGAATTGGATGCTCTTAATGTGGTTTCAAGATTGTATGGTTCTGTTGGTCTTTCTAGTTTCGATCTTATTATTTCAGATTATTTAGTTTTAGCTAGTTCTTTTCCTAAGTTGAATTTTCGTTTATTAAAAGGTCTGCAAACGAGCTTGCGCATTCATTTGCACAGTTTGCTCGCTTTTCTACTGATCTCCAAGAGTGGTTTATTCCTTTTGATGTTGCATTGAACATTCTGGCTAGAGATAGCCTTTCTATTTAGTAAAGTTCAGTTGCTTTCCCTAAAAAAAAAAGTAATTTAATAGTTTAAATTTTCACCATAAAAAGAGAAAGTAGGAGAGTGGAGGTTCAAACTCTGCTCTTTACATCTAGATATCCACACACATAAATTAAGATGCGTGCATATTTTTAAGTAATTGTATGGATGAATTCATATTCAATTTTAAACTACCCAAAACATATAACTAAACCTTTTTTTTTTGGTTGTTTTTTTATATGTGTAGCTTTTTTTTTTTTTTGGTAAAACTCAATTATCACTCAAAATTAACCCTCAGTAAAATAAAAAAATCAATTAGAGAGTTTCCATGGAGTCACTATTATTATAATTGTCTTTGGAATTTCTTAGTTTTCTTTTTCTAATATTTATTACAAAAGAAAAGGAGAGGGGGGGGGGGGGGTGTGGGGTTATTTCCCTTAAGTCATTGTCCTTATTAAATTACGACAAGTAACTATTGCTATATATTTGAAGAGAAAATTGCGCAATCTCTACTTATTCACTTCTTCTTTTTAAATAAATGAAACTTTATCAAATTCCAAAGACAATTATAATAATAGTGACTCCATGGAAACTCTCTAATTGATTTTTTATTTTACTGAGGGTTAATTTTGAGTGATAATTGAGTTTTACAAAAAACAACAAAAAAATTAGGTTTAGTTATATGTTTTGGGTAGTTTAAAATTGAATATGAATTCATTCATACAATTGCTTATAAACATGCATGCATCTTAATTTATATGTGTGGATAACTAGATGTAGAGAGCAGAGTTTGAACCTCTGCTCTCTTACTTTTTCTTTATATGGTGAAAATTTAAATATATATCCTCATAAATTTTATTAATAATTTCTTTTCTAATTAGATGATATTTTAAAATTAATTTTTATTTTTCTAAAAATTTAATAATATATTTATTTATTTTATGTAAATTTTATTAATTATATATATTAATAGTTTT
>CATIWK010081294.1:0-12777 GCA_949634005.1 Mallotus japonicus
AAATATAAGGATAAAATAAAAAATGAAAAATAAAGATAACAGAGAATAAGAAAAAAAAAGGAGAAAATAAAAATAAGAAAAAATAAAAAAAGAACGGAAGTGAAAAATAAATAAAGAAAATATAAAAATAATAAATGGAAAGGAAAAAAGAAAATAAAAAGGAGAAAGAAAAAATAAAAAAACCAACTAAGAAAGCCTAAAAAAAAAAAAAGCAAAATTGGCATTCTTGAAAACAAAACCAAAAATATGACACTCTTGAAAACTGAAATGAACATTCCTGTAATTTATATAAAAAGTAGGATAATTGACTGTAAATAAGATAGAAAAGCTACCTAATTTTGTAAATTTCTCAAAAAAAATCCCCTCTGTTTCAAATATTATTTATATTTTGAATAATGGGTTGCGCTACTGCTACATGACAAAAAAAATTTCTAAGTAATACTTTTTCCTTCCATAATTTTTATTTTTTTTGCCCTTCATTATTTTTATAACCCATAATATACAAGGCATTTTTATTATTTATTTAATAATATATAATGGTAAGTAATATTGCTATCCGCAACGTAAATGTTTATTCCTATATTTTTACAAGCCCAAAGGATCAAATTAGACCTTAAATTATATTTTCGAAGTTAATATTGAATCTTAATATTTTTTTGGTGTTAGTATGAATTTTTTCTTATAAAATTATATTATATTGAACCTTATATATATATATATATATATATATTAAGTTTTCTCAAAATT
Organism: Mallotus japonicus; assembly: GCA_949634005.1. Lineage (NCBI taxonomy): Eukaryota > Viridiplantae > Streptophyta > Magnoliopsida > Malpighiales > Euphorbiaceae > Mallotus > Mallotus japonicus. The sequence continues at coordinate 748 of CATIWK010081294.1, forward strand.
TTATTTAAAATTTACTTAAATTTTTTTTATAAATCTAAAATTTTTAAAAATTTTACAATTAAATGATATACATTTTAAAAAAAATATTAATTTAAATCATTAACTAAAATAATTTTTTGTTAGTCAACTGTTAAAATTAAATTGATGAAAACTAAATGATATATAAAATTAAATGATATATATATATATATATATATCACCTAATTATAAAGTTTTAAAAACTTTCAAGTCTACATACTAATTTTTTAAAATTTTTAAGTTTTTTCACAAATTTATTTAAAATTTACTTCAAATTTTTTTATAAATCTAAATTTTTTAAAAATTTTACAATTAAATGATATATATTTTTTTTAAAAAAAATCATTAATTTAAATCACTAATTAAAATAATTTTTTGTTAGTCAACTGTTAAAATTAAATTGATGAATAAAATTTTATTGTTGAATCATTAAAATTAAATTTATCAATAAAATTGATGAATTTTTCGTATAAATATCACTTGATTTTAAAGTTTTTAAAATTTTTAAGTTTAAGAAATTTTAAAAATTCAAAAATTCAAAAAAAACTTAAAATTTTAAAATTTTTTCTAAAATTATTTTGTAGGCTTAAAATTTTTTAACTTTATAATTAGGTAATATATATATATATTTAAAATTATCAGTTTAAGGGTAATTTGAATAAATGTATAACATTTAAGGGTAATTTGAAAATTCAAAGTACTAGTAATTTGTAAAGAGTAAGTCATTTATTTGAAAAAATATTTCCTATTTATAAAATATTTTCTAAATTTTATAAAAATTGAAAATATTTTTGTTTACTTTTTTATTTGGGAAACAAAAGGAGTCTTAAATGATTATGCATGAAACTCATTCACCAACCTCCCTGGACAGCTTTTTCAATTCAAACACGCTACAGCCTGTCCTGTATTAATACACACTGCACCAAGGCCAGGGGCAATATTTACAGCATTCATTGATCCATCCAGCAGCATTGTCATATCTATACATTTATATCATTCATTCATACGACTGTGATGTGAAAATTCAACGATCATTTATATAACAGAGCCAAAAAAAAAAATTAATTGATCTTTTGCAGGAAAAAATTAAATTATTTGAGACATCGGAAGCGAGGGAAATTCAAATTCGACTCAACTCAAATTCGAGTCAATTCAAACTCGAGTCATGGGGGGATTTTGAAACTTTTTGACCGCTAGATTCAGACTTACAGGTAAATTAAATGAGTCAGGTGAGAAATAATTGTAAGGAAATTGTCATATACATCAGATTAAAAAAAAAAAAAGGAAAAGATCGATGGGTCAAATGCTGCTAAAATGATTCTTGGCAACTTATAATAAATGTATACTCATAGCTGAGATCTACCTCCCAAAATATTATTTATAAATTATAAAAGAAATTATATTTGTGTTACTATATATATATATATATATATATATATATAATTAGTGTCACTGTAAGGGACTTGTCTCTGGCTTAAGAGGTCGGGGGTTCGATCCCTCGCTTTGTATGCAGCCATTTCTTGGGCCAGAGTTTCCACCTCGAAAGGGGTCCCACTCGGCTCGAGCGGGGATTAATCTGGATGTGGACATGACTTAAAGGTGCCGCTCTCAGTTGGAGGACCCATCTAGCACACCTCGTGCTCAGATGCAAAAAAAAAAAAAAAAAAAATTAGTGTCACTATTATGATAATTTAATAATATACAACATAAAAATAATTTTTATTTTATCTTTTTTTATTCTTAAAAAAATAAAATAGATTTAAGTCATTAGGTTTGATTTTAATAAAGTATGAATTGTGCATCTAAGGAAACTAGGTTTGATTTTATGCTAACATGGTATGCATGTATATATTTATTTGCTGATGTGGAAATTAGAAGGACAAATTGATAATTTTTATATCCTTAACTTTCATATTTTTTGCAAATATATAATTAACTTTCATCTTGTTGCAACTTTCAACAAATAAATGCACATGCCAAGCCAAGTGCTTAAAGGTGTGGGTGGAGGTTGGGGTTTCAATCCCCTCCTCCCCCCAACCTCTCCCACTAAATCCTTGGGGTCCATGTGTCTCAAGGTACTTAAATGTTGAGTACCCGCCTAGAGCTGATTAATTCCAACCACGGGATCGGCTCCATTTAGAAGTTGAGGTTGTTAATCCTCCCTCCACTTCCCTGACCAAAAAAAAAAAATGCACATACATATCATGTCAGCATGTTATTTCAATATAGGTATATGTTATTTTGACCATAAATTCAAATTAAAAAGTTTATATGTCAGTTCATCACAATTTTAAAAATGAAATAGATTGACAAATATAACTAAAATTCATGATATAATTATATAATAACCCAAATAAAACTTTTTTTTTACACCAAATAAAACTTTTTAGATATCTAAAAGTGTTTACAAATCATATTAATAAGCCTTTATAGTAACTTCATTTATTATCATTTATAATAGAAACATACAAGCTTCAAAAAAAAAAAAAAAACTTCATTTATGATAAAAAGAATTTCATTTACAATGACTTCATTTATGAACAAACAAAAGTTCATTTGTACTTTTAAGTTACGTATTCATCACCAAGTATTAGACTTTCATAACATCGAAATATTACACTTTCTTTCTAGTTTTAAGAATGCCCTTATCACCAGGTATAACAATAACTCTAAGGGCTTCTAGAATTAAATATTTACTAGTAATAATTGACAGCTTATAATTGATATCTATTGCTGATAGCTATTAGTCGATAGTTGATAGTTATTCATACTAAATATTTGGTGAACCGTTTATGTTACAATGGTTATTATCATAAATATCAATTATATTCTTTCCAAATTTTATAATATTACGTTTACTATTATTTATTATTATCTTCCAAACATAGGCTTAACCTGAACTATTTGCACCATATATTGTCAAAATTAGACGTTAATTTGTACGATTTATAAGTTAAATTTATTTAAATGAGTTAAATTATTTATAAAATCATAATCAAGTAAATCATATCAAAATCACAATTTTAAATGACAAATTCAGTGAAATCGTGCTATTTGATGATTTTACTCTATATATATATATATATATATATATATATATATTTGTGTATAATTATGTGTTATATACGTAGGGGTTGGATGCATGGATTAACTAGCTACATCCATGGACAAGAAAAAACATGGAGCTACAACTATCACCACACTTCTATAGGTACAACTATATATTATCACAAGAGAGCGTGCATGGCACTAACTATTACGACCAAATGCATAATCTCATTCTCAACTTTAAACTTTACTCATATGTTCTATTATCATATGTTCTATTTGATCCCTCCATTTGTCAACTCTACCTCAACTTATAAGCTGATCATTTAAATGTTTTCGTTAAAAATAAAATTCATTGATATTTTTAACATTATTTTAAATGTCTAAATAATGTTATTGTAAATTGAACAGAATTATTTAAACATTCAAATTTATCAAAAAAATTTTTATAAATCATGCATAAACATTACCACCCAGGCCTAGAAGCCTGGGTGGTAAGGCATCTGCCTAAGATGTCCATCCATGCGGGTTCAATCCCCATGGGTGCCCCCTCCCCCACTTTGGTAAAAAAAAAAAAAATTCATGCATAAACAAAATTTTTTTTAACTCGATATAGGATTCAATATCGAGACGGGGAGAGAGACAATTAGTTATTACTATTTTTGAAAATTATTTCTATGAATTACCATCAAATGTGGGTTTCACAAGTATAAGTGAGGAGAAGAGGATTTGATGCAGACCAGATAGCCCTATAGTACATGGAGCTGATGGACAGTGACAAAAGGGTTAGGGTGCGCAATTGTACTTCTAAAGTCCATAAGTTTTGATCCGGATGGGTTACGGGTGATAAGCCAACTATTGTTACATAGTTATTCATGTATATCTTAGGTTGTTATACTTGTTACGTTACCTTACTCTACTGTATCTCTTGTATCTATATATCTTCAGCTGTACACTTTTACTCAATACATGAGAAATCACTTTACTATTTATAAAACATTACATGGTATCAGAGCCCTTGACAATGGCAGGGCAAATAATTCCTTCTTCCTCTTCTTCTTCTTCTACCATTCCCACCGTATCCTCTACCAATCACACCCTTTCAATAAAACTAACTCCTCGCAATTATCTCACATGGAAGACTCAGTTTCAACCCCTCTAAATTACCATAAACTAAGTGGTTTCATTGATGGAACTATCATTCCACCTTCACCGACAATATCATCAACAGCCAATGACACAACTACAGAAAATCAGAATCCAGCATATGATGAATGTCATCAAAAAGATCAACTCTTACTTTCATGGATCTTTTCCTCTCTATCCGAAGAGGCTTTTCCTTATGTAATCGGTATGTTTACATCTTATGATGCTTGGAAGGCAGTAGAAAGTGCATTTGGATCGGTATCACAAAACCGACAATTGTAAATTCATATTGAACTTCAGGAGTTAAAGAAACATGATTTAACTGTATCACAGTATCTTCAAAAGGCAAAATCGCTTGCAGATGAACTAGGTGCTGCGGGCAGATCCCTTTCTAATGCAGAATTCAATGCGATTATTTATCGCAACCTTGGCTATGAATATCACAATATCATTATAGCTCTTAATCAGCGGCCTATCCTCATCACATTCCAAGAACTTCATGGGCAATTAGTAGCATATGAGGTTTTAATCAAGAGCATTCATCAAGACTCTCCTGTTGCAAATCTTGTGAGTCGTCAACCCTTTGTTCCTAACCCACCTCGTAGACGTCCTTCATCTTTTTCTTCCCCTGCACCTTCGACTTTTTCTAATTCTTCCTCTCCTACCTTTCCGCAACCTCGTCCTTTCACCACTTACCGTAAACCAAAAGGGCCTTGCCAAATTTGTGGCTATCATAACCACACAACCGATAAATGTCGTAGGAGATATGCACCTCGGCAACCATCCTTCCCTCCTCATGCCAACTTCGCCCATTCTGTCCCTTCTTCCCCTTTCAACCATCACCCTTCATTCTATAATGCTGTACCAGAACATCCTTGGCACTATACTTGTTACGTTACCTTACTCTACTGTATCTCTTGTATCTATATATCTTCGGCTGTACACTTTTACTCAATACATGAGAAATCACTTTACTATTTACAAAACATTACAACGGGACCCACAACATATCAAATCAAAATTTATTCAGAGATCTATATGGATGATGGGATTTACACGTTGCAGCGCAGTTTTAGTCCCAAATTTAACTGTTTAAAGCTTCTTTTTGAGTTTCGAAGTTTTATGTTCATTTTTTTTATTATTTTAGTATTTTTTTTGTTCGGCCTTTTTACCCTTTTCTTTTTAGAGCTTTGTCTTGAACACTATTTATTCATCTTGTTCTATTTAAAAGACAACTTTTGATAATTTTTAATACAAAATCCTACTTTACCAATTTTCGGTATTCGTTTGAATTAACAAAATTGATGTATATTTCCTAGTATTTTTGAATCACAGGTTATAGAAGGTTGAATCCCTAGTATTCTTGTTGAATTGACAGATTTTTAACAGCTATCCCTTTGAAATTATAGTTTTCGCTACGTTAGAATTCGAACTCAAGACCTCTCCCTCCCAAAAGCAAGAGCTCCTGCCTCTTGGGCTCAAGTGTCATGCATAAACAAAGTGATATGCCAAAATAATTAGATTATAAATTATGAAAATAAACTGGCAAACATGATGACCAAATAATCAACAACAGACAACACAATTCAACTTGTTTTTGTAAATTTCCCTTGTTCATTCATACCCCATTGTCATTATTTTAATTTAATGTAGTCAAGTTTCTTCATTTTTTACAGTAACTCTGTAGATTTCTACAGTGATATTCTTTGATTCTTAACTTTTCTAATCTATTCTCTTTAATTTTCTAAACTCATTCATCAAACGCATTAAAGGGATTTTTGGTTTACCTGGTGTAACATTTTATGAACAGTTTCATGTATCTAAATAAAATTACTTAATTTATCTTATCTATTTAAATATAATTATTTAACTATCCATATCTCTTTAAATTAACCTAATAGCTAAATTTTCATATGTTAATTTTTCCCTTCATGTCCTTTAGTTAATTTTTTACACTTTTTTTTATACACATATATATAAATGTATTTTAAAAAATATTAAATTTATATTATTATTGCATTTAAGCACATTATTTTTAATATTTAAAAATTATAAATATGATATATTTATTAAAATTAATATGTATAATGAAATGCAATTTAACATATAAATAAATAAATTATAATGAATGTAAAATTTTAAAAATTTTAAAAAATTAATTACTGTCATTTTAGAGAGTTTCACTTGGATTAAAAAACAGTTAATTAGTCTTAAATTTAGGAGAAAAATGAGTTGAGAGACTAAAATACCTTTGGTTTTTAATTGGCAGAATATACAATTTTACCCCTAAACTTTACTCAATTATTCTATATCACCTCTCGACTTTCATTTTATTCAATTTCACCTCTTAATTTCTATTTTTCATCTATTTAGCCTACATAACTCCTATTTTTGACCAATTTCACCTCTTAACTTATATTTTTCACCTATTCAAGCTCAATGTGAGTTAAATACACGTGTTTGTCTTTTGTGCAAGAAGAGTTAAATAGGTAAAAAATAGAAGTTAAGAGGTGAAATTGAACAAAATGAAAGTCGAGAGGTGACATAAAATAATTGAATAAAATTTAGGGGTGAAATTGTATATTTGGCTGTTTTTAATTCAATATAAGGTGGATGACTTTGGAATTGTATCAAGCATTAATAACTTTGGATTAATAAAAATAAGCGCAAAATTGGCAAAAAAAAAGATTTAAATTTTATTGATTGTATAAAAGTGACAATTAAATGGAATTTTACATCTTCTTTAAAGTGACAGATATAAAGGAATAGATGAAGTAATATCTATAAATAATTATTAAGCACATAAATATCAATAGCTCCAAATGATTTTACTAAATATTTAACATTAATTAGCTACCAACTAACAACTATTATCAACAACTTAGTCAAACATGCCCCAAACTTAACTGTGTTACTATTTTAAGTACTCAACAAACTTTTTTTTGACCAAAAGTACTCAACAAACTTGAATCTCTTAATTTGCAATAAATTTGAAGAAAGTTGGAAAGTTAGAGCATCTCTAATAGTACTTTTTATTTTAAAGAGCATCTTTTGTTCAATAAAGAACATCTAAAGGTATTTTTAAATATAAAGAGTAAAGAAATTTGTACAACTTCAATAGACTCTATATATTTTGAATCTTCATTTTACTTTATCCAATAAACATTAATGCTTAATTTTTTTCTCCTTTATTTTTTACAAGATTTCCCTTTATTTATTTAATTTGTTTCTTTCATTTGATGAAAGAGAAAATTATTTTCAATGAATAGATAAACATCAATTAATATTCTGCATGAGGAATTGAAATATTTTAGAGTAGAGAGTGAGATTTGGCTCTCTACATGTAGAAAGTCAAACCAACTCTCTACTTTAAAATAAAAATATAGAAAGTGTATTGGAGACCATTTTTTTTATTTCACTCTTTAAAATAAAAAATTTTACTTAAATAGAGAGTTTATTGGAGATATTCTTACAATTTCAAGCAGCTGGTATTATATCTTTTTTTTTTTAACAAAAAAACTTATTGTTTATGCACTAACATCCAAACAATTACTGGTATTATATCTCGTATACTTGAAATGCTCACAGTTTCAAATTTCAAGGGCGAGAGGGAATCACTCATAACTTCCATTTTCCATCGATTTAATTTCCAAAAGAAAATGGTGTGTTGACTGAAGTCACGATCAAAGTGGAAAATTGCTTCTTTTTGTGGGGATAAAATAGGCTTAAATTGCTTTTTGACGAATTTCCAAAAAAAAAAAAAAAAAAAAAAGCTTTTTGACGAAAACTCTCAAATGCCCCTCATTAAAAGCGCCTTAAGTTCCATTTCCCTTCTTTATAAAAGGGCCCCTACACAACTCTTAGGATTGCAGCAATCATCTGCTTCCACTGCTTCTCAGTTACATGTATCTTCTGCAAAACCAAATTCCACTTAATTAGTAACCTATTGCTCCTCTCCACTCTCTTGACGTAATTGTTGCCAGGGAAAATATCAGGAAGTTCAGGACCATGAACTTGAAGAGGAGAAGCACTTCTTCAGCTGCTACAGTGGCCGAGATAGAAGAACTTCTGGTGCAAATTCTGATCAGGGTGCCAGCAAAACCACTGAACAAATTCAAGTGTGTATCGAAACAATGGCTGTCTTTGATTTCCGATTCTCATTTCTGCATCTCCCATACTCGTTTCCAGCGACGCTTAAACCCAAAACCAACTGCTATTTTCTTCGACGAGTCCCTTAATCCTACTCACAAGCTTCTTCTCAATAACTGTACTTACGCACATCAAGTCATTCCTTTGAATTCTCCAACAATTGATGAAGAAGAAGCTATGTTGCCTTCCTTGGATTATCTTTATCAGGAGGTTCCCCAGTTCAAAATACTACAATCCTGCAATGGTCTTGTCCTCTGCCGATCTAGCTTCTTAGTCCATCCCATGGAGCAGAGGAGTGAGTTCTGGTTCGATGATCATGACTTTGTGGCTGTTGATAACTGTGACTCTGTGTCTACTGAGAGTGATCGTGGGTTTCGGTACTTCATATGTAATCCTACTACTAGACAGTTCAAGAGACTCTCTTTCTCAGCTACGCTTGAAGAAAAACTTCGAGTCCCTTTCCCTTATGTTAATTATGAGGATAATTTCTCCGGTGCTTGTTTGGCTTTTGATCCTGAAAGGTCACCCCATTACAAGATCATCTTCATTTTCAGTGTCTGCGATACTAGAAAATTCACCGGAGAACTTGTCGAAATCTTTACATATTCGTCAGAAACTGATTCCTGGACTTCACAAATTGCTGATGTAGCAGCAGAACTGATGATGGGTACATCACTTCCACCTTCAAATCCCTTTTCGTTACCATTTAACTTCGATAACTATGGAGTCTTTTGTAATCGGGCCATTCATTGGTTCGTATGCGAAGATCTCGTTCCATTTCTAGTATATTTCAACATCGACACTGTAACTTTCAAGAAAATGGAGCTCCGTCTTGATTTCTACAGTTCTTGTTTTAACTTGATGGAGTCTCAGGGTCACTTGCATGTTGTAGCTTTAAAGAAAAATCGTCACCACCCTTTGGAGTATCATATCCTGGAGATTGCAGCAGATTATTCAGGATGGTCTGTGAAGTATCAAGTGAATCTTGAGTCCATAAGCATAGCATATACTGTACCACGTCCTGATGTTAAAGTAATGGGCATAATTAGAGCAAAATATGAGGATGACAAAGAAGAAGAAGAGTCAATGTTTGTGTTTGCCGTGGATGGTACAGTATTGGCCTGTAATCTATTTGATGGCACATTCAAAACAATTTGTTGTATGGAATCAAGAAGTGATGGAATGTATCATGGGTGGCGACCATATCAGTATTTTGAAAGCCTTGTATGTGTCTGATTCTAGCAAGCAATTAGCTAATTAACTAGATTAGCTGTAATGTGCTTAGTTGTTGATATATGTATTATTGGAACTTTTTTTTTTCTTTTTTTTTTCAGCCGTTGTTAAACTTCATAGTTGTTGTATTTGTATGTTGAATTCCTTTTGTTTTTGCTAAAAAACTGCTTGCAGTGAATTGATGCCTGCTGGTCTTGTATGTTTGTTTAACATTTTTCATCATGTTTTGTCACTGGCTCTCTTACCTATTTGTGGCCAAAAAGAATTCCCATTTTATGATAGGTTTTAAGCTGATTTATGTAGAAGTGGGACATACTGTCCCCTCTTCAAAAGGGCGGACAGGAACTGTCCTCGTTTCAAAATTGTGGATCATGTTGTGCCCTATTCTAAATGAGAGACCTCCAATTTCACAAGTCCGCCTTTTTTTTTTTTTTGAATTTTTTATCCATTCAAAAATAAATATATTTTTTCTGTGTAATTTATTTTTGAGAAATTAAATTTATTTTTAAAATATTAAATTATATTTTAAATTATTAATTTATTTATTATATTTTAATTTATATATTTCCATATTTTATCATACAACAAACAAATTGTGTTAAATGAGGTACTTAAAAATATTTGTATAATTTATATTTTTTTACTTTTTTATTCATTTGAAAATAAGTATATATATATTTGGCAACATACATCATTGGAGGTGTCTTATTTTTTTTCGCTTCAAAGCTAATTTGTGCATTAAAGAGGTTGTTCTTGTTCCAATAAAAAATTAAAAAATAAATGTTAAGTTTTAATGGAATAGTATTGGGAGTGAGCAAGAATCAAACTAGATCAATAAATGAATAAAAAAATCGATAATATGAGTTCAATTCGGTTTATATTTTTTAAAATTAAAAATTCAGTTAAATTAAAGTTTTCAATGTATATATATTCAAATATTTTATAAAAATATATATTTTAGTAAAAGTCGTATCTCATTAGAACTTTTAAAATTATTTGTTCCTTTTGAAAAAAAAAATTCAAAATTTGGCTAATTGAAAAGCGAAATAAACCAGTCGAATGTGATTTTTAATTTCACTCTTGAACTTTACTTAATTATTTTATGTGATTATGTCACCTTTTGACTTTTATTTTGTTCAATTTCAACTCTTAACTTCTATTTTTATTTATTTAACTTTTCTTGCACGCCAGATAAATGCGTGTATTTAATTTCCGCTGAGTTTGAATAGGTAAAAAAATAGAAGTTAATAGGTAAAATTAGTAAAAAATATAAGTTAAGAGATAAAATTAAATAAAATAGAAATTTAGAAATGACATAAAATAATTGAGTAAAGTTCAGGGGTGAAATTGTATATTCCGCCTAGTGATTTTCCATTCGATTTTCACAGGTGAAAAGATGAGGAAAAAAAAAAAAGTTAATGAGTAAGGACATTTGGACTTTAGTATGTAGTTATATATTTTTTTGACTGCCAAAATAAAAAAGGACCATAAATTAACAAATACTTTCAAAATCACCAAAAAAAAAAAAGAAAAAAAAAATTATTCTAATCACAATGAGGTGAAAAGCTTTAGCTAAATTATTTGGGATAACTGTAGTTATGTTTTTTTATTTTTGAACTATACTGTAGTCTTTGCATTTTTAATATTTTTTTGGTGTAATCACCTTTAACATTCAATATTTATAAAAATATTGACTAATCAGAATTGAATTGGATACATTTTTCAAAAAAAAGGGAAGCATTCAAAAGGTCTCTCTATTTTAATTATTTCAACTATCTTTCCCTTCCAACCTTCCTTCTGTGTTCTTCATTAGCTAATACTTTTAAAAAATTAAATTGATCGAATAAAACTAATCCATCCTTTATATATATATATATATATGATACCCGACATTCATATTTCTATATCAACAAGGATATTTGTCCATCAAGCAGAGGGAAATATATCTAATTAAGGAGTCCTAAAGAGACAACTACTCCAAATCCCTACTCAACAAGGAATCCTATTAGGTTTGAGTATCTTTCTCTATATATACATCTCATCATATGGGGGAGAGATCATTCATTCTTATATTATACACATTCTATATCATGCCATCATTCCATCATCACCTCATCATCCAAAACCATTCTACTTTATTCTACTTATTTGCTTTATTATTATTTCTCTATACGAGTACTGACTTAATCTTCGGAGTGTCTATGGGGGAAACCCCGCCCTTTCACTTGGTTTTCTCGTCGATGCAGGGTCCATAAGGCAAGGATACGATTCGGAGTTATCAATATATATATATATATATATATATATATGTTGAACTCTAAATTCATTAAGTTAAAAATTTGACAAGTATCTATTTTTATATTTGAATATTCACTTTAAAATCTAATGTGTCAAACTATTAAAAATCCTATTTTTTATTAAAAATAAAATATTTAC
>CATIWK010081349.1:0-17334 GCA_949634005.1 Mallotus japonicus
GTGGCAGACCTAGGGCGGCGAGCACCAAGAGAAGCCAGATTACAGTTAGCTCGACGGCCATTGATTACAGGAGAAGCATCCTCACAAGCCCTTTTAGCTGCTTCAGCTTCCTTAAATGTCACCTTTAATTTACACGTACAATACCCATTAAACAACATCAAGTTTCAAGAACAAGAAGAACAAGAAAAAGCATCTATAGCCATATCTAGCTATAGTTTAATGAACATGAAAAAATTGATTAATTAATATAAATAAATATACTTACAAAGCCATAGCCTTTGGATCTACCAGTGAGTTTATCAGAAATAATAACAGCCTCTAAAATCTCACCAAACTTCTCAAAATGTTCTCTCATTGCTTCCTTTGGTGTTTCCCATGCTAATCCTCCAACAAACACTTTTGTTAGTGTTGTATCGCCAAATGGACCAACATTATTGTTGCTCATCATCGTCATTACTACGACTCAGTTCGACTCGATTCCACTAAATTTCAATAACATATGCTAAATAGCACGAAACAAAGAAAGAGAAGGAGAGAGCGAACAAGAGAAGAAAGCGGAGCAAATGGAGGATGATATAAGGGAAGAATGAGAAGGTGATGGAATTTAAAACCCAAAAGAGCAGAAAAAAAAAAAATTTTGTTTAGAGAACACAGAGAGACAGAGAGGCAGACAGATAGACTTTGCTCTTAGTCTTACGCCTATTTATCTTCTTATTACATATGATTTCATACATATAATATACTTATGTGCACTATAATGCACATATATACTTGTTTGTATGCACACATATGCACTACTGCCCTTTTGCCATTTTCTTTTTCAATTTCCTAAATTTATTGGGTGAAGTACACGCGCCGCCGCATTCAAGAAGAAATGAAGATAATGGGAGAACAATCAACTTAATGGTAATTAAGGGCATCTACTCTAGCATTTTTAATTGTGTGTATGAAAAGTCCTTTAGGCCCATGGCTTTTCTCATTTGGAATTTTTTTTGGGTATATTATGTTTTGCTTTTTAGCTTCTTGATTCGAAGTATATCAAATCCTATACTTGGATTTACTTTTTTTTTTTTCATTTTTAGTTGTTTATTTGTGTGTATTGCGTATTTTGTGTTACAACTAAGAATTTTTTATATATGTTTTATTGTGTATTTTTAACTTTAAATTTTCAGCATTTAATAAATTAAATACCGTCGAAGGTTGAGCAGTCTAATAATATTATTTCATTCAAGACATTAATAAGTTAAAGGTTTAATACTTACCTCCATCCTTTTGAATTCAAAAAAATTAAATACTATATTTACTTTCTTATTTGTTAATGATTATAGTTAATACATAAAAAAAATTAATAGCAAGAAGTTAAAATATCTTTTGCTCAAATAAAAAATAAGTAGTCAAATAATTACAAATGGACAAATTAGATTGAGATGTGATGAGGATTGTAATTGTCTAGCTAGCTACCTTGCGTTTAAACAAGAAATTTGACATCCAATGTAGATTAAAAATAATGATTTTTTTTTTCATTAGATGGTTTCTAAGGAATCTTTTAAAAACATCTAAGATGAGATAGTACAAAATTACATGAATAGATATTTTAGGCATTTTTTCAATTAGTTTATCAATTAAAATTATATATTTTTTGATAATTTCAAAGGCACATTTTCTTACATCAATATAATATATTCAAAAACAAAATTTAAAAGTATTTTTTAGAAAAGTTGAACCGATAACAAAATCAACGTTTTTTGGTTAAAATTGTATCTAAAATTTATAGAATTTTTATCAATCTAGTTTTATTTTTATAAAACTGTAAAAATGACAAAAAAAAATTTACAACAACTAATTTAACATACTACATATAAGATAATTCAAATTTAAAATGTCGTTTAAATAAAAATAGTTCCATCAACGGATTCCATCAGCAATTAATAATATATTTAACTCTACAATTATACCTATGAATTGGCATGGGAATAATGTTAAAAATGTAAAATATAAAACAATTAAACAAATCTTAACCAAATTATATTCATACATTGACAAATATTAATTTGTATTAAAAATTTATTTCTTAGGCTACTAATTGAATAAGAACCTATGGAGTTAGATCAACCAATTAGTCTAATATAAATATAAAGGTAATCAACATTTCAATCTTATATCACAAGGAAGAGCTAGTTGGAATGTTGATATCTAGAATAAATCAATAATAAAAAAAATAATATATAGTATTATACAAGGCTGAAACATGTAATTTCAATAGAGAGTGGGAATACGCGCCGGGGAGATAAAACAATAAAAACGGTGGAAATGGACAGCTAAAGGCCGTACGTTGAAACCAGTAGAAAGGGACCCACAAAACGTAACGAATTTAACGTACGCGTCGTGCAATTCTAAGAAATTGCCAAGTCGGAAAGGGCGGTTGTTTCGGACAATAAAATCAGCTACAACTACGCGCTGCTGTCATTTTCTCAATTACCAATTATATCCCTTTCTTATATTCGACACATTTGGTAATTTATCATTTTTTTCTTTTATAAGAAGACTTATTTGTTAAAATATCTCCAAAATTTACCTTAATTTATAATGTAATTAAGCAATTATTAGGGTCTATCGGTTTAAATGGCCAAAAATTTCTACTCTTCTGCATAAAATTTTCAATTAAAATTTTATTTATAGAAAAATAAATGTTCAAAGAGTTTTATTATCTCATAAAATTTATCTGACGCAATTTAAATTATTTGAAATTGTTATAATTATAGTATAGAAAATTTTAACATGAAAATAATTAACAAATTTCATATTTATAAATAATAATTGTCTGATTATAATTTAGCTTTAAAGTCTTATATACAGGAAAACAATTGTTGAGAAAGTTTTACTATCTTATAAAATTTATCCGATTCAATCCAAATTGATTGAAATGCTTATGATTACAAAATAAAAGCTTTCTTTTAACAGAAAATAATTAACAATTTTCATGTTTAATTTTTAATTTTCATGTTGAAATTGTCTAGTAAAATAATAAATTTTTTATTCAGATGTTAGTAAATTAAAATTTTGAAATTGAACTATATTTTGGTTAATAAAATGCTTAAATTTAAATACTTGTAATTCTCCAAAATCATATATTTTATTTTTGTTGAGGCATTTATTTATATTTAAAAACTCCATTTTTCAACTCACATGTACACATTTCAATTTGGTAATTTCATTTTGGCCAAAAGATAATGGCACTGTACTAATAAAGGGACAGTTGTGTCTACTTTGCAATGAAAATTTAATAATTACTTTTATTTTATTTTTTTCGCAAAGTGTAATCAGCCTTGAAATCATCTAATTGAACTATAACTTCAAATAAAAGTAGCACAAAACAATCCAATAAAAAAAAAAGAGAGCTTAAAGAAAAAACAAATTGGCACCTCCAACTTCTCTACAAGTAATAATAAAACAATTAACAAGTTGAAAGAAAGAAAGTGATTAATGACTTGGCATCACATGATTGGAAATTAAGAATAAATAAACATGTAGGAATACAACTACTAAACCACTATAGTTAAGTTCAGTTAATTAAATAAAATTGGTTAAAAAAGTTCAGTTCATATTGTTAGACATGTGCATTTGATCAGTTCGGTTATCGAAGTATTGGTTCAATTTGGTTTACAGTTAATCGAATTTTAAAAAATAAATAAAGAAAATAATTTTGAAGATTTGAATCTATAACTTCATGAACTAAAATCGACACATCTTTCACCACATCACATATATTTTTAAATAATATTTGAATATTATATATTTACATATATATTAAAAAATTTAGATTAATTGGTTAATTCAGTTTTAACCGAATTTTTTATTTTAAAAATTTACAATTCCAATCAAATTGAATTTTTTCATATTTAGTTTGATTTTCAGCTCAGTTGGGTTTTTACTCACTCCTCCTAATACAGTTAGTGTTTAAAATTTTAGATCAATATGAATCAAATAAATCGATGTATAAAAATATTTTTTAAAAAAATTAAATAACATAAAAAATAATTTAAATATTAATATTTAAAACTAAAATTGTTAGAAATTAATTTTTGGTTTCTGTGGGCTTATTCTTATCTTGTATTACATAGAATTAATATAATAAAAATGTTTGTAATTAACGAAAGAGTCAAATTTGCAATACTTCAGATATTGTGTGTAATCTGAATGAGACCAACTTCCCTGCTGGATCACGTGGACCCACACTGAACTGTAACAAAATACCATGGTCCTTTCTAAACCATTATTATTAATTTTAAATTAGCTATTATTTTTGTCTGATTTTCGATATAATATTAATTTAAGTGAAAAAAAAAAGTTGTGAACCTTTGGTTCAATTTTCATCCACTTTCAATTCAACGCTCGTTCACTAAATGTTTTGGCAACAACTAAAATGCAAATGTAAACACATAATTTGAATAGTCAGTAATGTTATAATGAAGTAGCAATTTAGAAATACTTAGTTCGTCTAAAATATATAGTAAAATATTTTATCACGGAGTCAAAACATTTGGTTGAGAGTAAAATTTGATCTCTCAACCCTTTTATTCTTTCATTTGCAGCTATGGAACTTAACCATCTAAACTAGTTGTTCAAAAAAAAAGTAACAACTAGAAATGAATTTATTTTGTTCTTTATTAATTTAATATAAATGTGAGAAATAATTAAATATATGTTTTCAATAAAATAATACAATAGTTTAAAATTCAAATTTTATAAGGTAATTTGAAATTTGCAATCATTATATCTGATATATATTAACTGAAACTTTTATTCTAAATGAATTTAGTAGCAAAAAGTTAAGTAGTTAAATAATAATAAAAAATTATAATATTACTCCTTCCATTCCATTTCAATTGTCGTTTAAGAGAATAAAATTTGTTCCACGTCCAATTGACGTTTTTAGATTACTAATAAAAAACAAATTTTTTTTTCCAACTTTACCCATAGTTTGTTTTTAGAGTAAATTTGAGTACTCCCTTATAGAGTAATTAATTCATAACTTTTAGTTTTTCTAAAAAAAGTAATACAGTCATTTCTACCTATAATTATGCCTATTAAATAAGATTCTTAATATGTGTGACAAAACCTTAAACGTCAATTAGAATGGAATGGAGGGAGTAATAAATTATCGGTTCAATTATAACTACTGCATCGAAAAAATAAATTCAAAATTTAATTTGAATGTTTTCATAAAATTTTGATCATAAATTAAGATGCTCTCTTATGCAGAAGCACTAATAACAAAAGTAAGCACATGATTTGATGATAAGAAGTCTCAAAAGTCCAAAGCAAAAGGAAAAAAAAAATACCATTTCTAATGACAAGGTAGTACAATGCATTTCTCATCATATCATATGATCAAAGTGGCACCATGTTCTAACATTTGATTATGGGGGCAATGCCATATGGTAAAAGGGTCCCATTATATGTAAAGCTAAATGATGATAAGAAGGTTTGAATTGTAATGTAAAGATTTTATGATATAATCTTTTGAAATTGAAAATTGAAATGGGTTTTAATTTTTAGAAGATGATGTTGACTAATCTAGTAGTTGGTCAATCTAATCCAATTCAAGAAACATTGAAGTTGATTGGATGCACGTAGCTACAAAAGAGCATTTTCTTTTAAATTCTCTTTATATATGAAAGATACGTTTACATTTTGTTTTTGGGATGTTTGTTTCTCTTTTCTTCACCGCGTACGTGATTAATGGATGGTTTTTGTGAAAAATTTAGGCGTCAATCATGGAGATTTTGATGTTTGGTGTTCAAAATATTCGAGTACCTAACATGTTTGGTTGCCTTTCTTGATTGTGAGAACTCATGTCTTGACTGTTTGGGAGGTAAATGGTGATTCTATTTTAAAATTCAAAATTTATCCATAATGTCTAACAAACTCTGTCGTTATAATATTAAAATAGCATCTGAAATTATAAAATTTTGAGCCTAAACTTAATAGAAATTCAATTTATTATAGAGTTTAGTCGGTTAAAACTTATTTATATCAGTAATGATTTATTTTGTGAAATATATTAGAAGTATCAATTTCAAACACCAATAACCGTTCGAATTTAGATTGCATAGATACAAATATCAAAACATAAGAGACATGAATATGGATATAAGAAAATGGATTGTAATTAAAGTGTCTGTTTTTTAAATTGAAGTGTTTAGATAACACGAATATAAATAAACAACTATTAATTGAAGTGTCCATGCAAGATAAGTTGGAATCAGATAGTATGGAGCTGTTATTTATTGCTTAAACTATGTATCAGTTTCGAATTTTGATGTATGCAGTCATGTTAAATTAATTATTGAAAGACATTTACCGCCGCTATGGTTTTGTTCGAATCGAAATGAATTAGTCAAAATTCAATAAATTTTAAATATCTA
Organism: Mallotus japonicus; assembly: GCA_949634005.1. Taxonomy (NCBI): domain Eukaryota; kingdom Viridiplantae; phylum Streptophyta; class Magnoliopsida; order Malpighiales; family Euphorbiaceae; genus Mallotus; species Mallotus japonicus. The sequence continues at coordinate 6,429 of CATIWK010081349.1, forward strand.
TAGTTTAAAAAAATTACTTTGAGCTCTTGAATTCTTACTCATGAATGCATTGAAAAAACTAATAAAAAAATTTGATTCTAACTTCATGAAGCTGGTAAATATTATATATATATATATATATATATTGCATATACGATGATGTATGATGTATTTTGTCGGACAAATAAATAAGATGTGATAGTATTATTGAGTTTTCACACACCCGAAACTTAATAGAGATTAGATGATGACTTAATGATATCACAAGTGAATTTTCATATTTGACAAATTACTTTTAAATGGAATTTCATACATTTGTAATAACTATAACTTAAGTCCAACATCTTTTTGCAAAATGCAATAGTACAATAATTGTTTGCTTGAAAAGAAAAGAAAAATGATATTGCTCCAGAGTGAAGTATAGTAAGATTGTGTACCTATTAATGGAAGAGCAATGAGAACCATTACATAATAATAATAATAATAATAAAAACAATGAGAATAAAAAGTAGAAAGGATGGCATTGGCATGGATGCCATTATTCATCAAATTCTCATACGTACAGCAAAACACACAAATAGCAAGATTTGGGTTCCAACCAGCATAGCATAACCCCACGTGAGCCTATTGCCAGATTATATTGCAAACTCTCAATCTCTACATGTCTCTCTCTCTCTCTATAATATGCATGTTTCTCTGGCCATCAACGTGGCCAGCTGTATAGCAACAAATCAAAAACAAAATTCAAGAAAGTTGCTTTGACAGAGTAAAGAACAGTGAATGAATCCATTTTTGTGCGCACAGATGGAAGCTAATGAGTTGAATTCTGTCATCAAAATGTTAAAAAAAAATGAGTGGTGAGGACTCCATAACAAGGGGTTGTAGTGGGGTGAGCTGGACCTTTTCTCTGTGTCCGAGTTGGCCTAAAAGCAGACATATTGACAATTTTTTTTTTTTTTGCCATTCTCTGCTCTAGATAACATGATTCTGTAATAATAATAATAATAATATTGCTATATGTAATGTGTCACAGGTGTTGTGGGAAATAATTTTCATCATATGCCTACTTATTAATCATGTATGTTGTCAAATTTTTGCCAACTCTTTTTTAAGCTCTCTTCTCTTTTTAATTAGCATTGTCAAGATTCAACAAGTTTATACAAAGAGTTGGCAGAAGTTTGATAATGTGTGTTTCATATAAGGCTATCTTAGACCAAAGTCGCCCTAGTAATTAAATTCGTTTTTAAAAATTGGGAAAATCTTTCTTCACAAAGTGTGTATATGTACTACAATAAATAGATAATTAATGGCTATTTATAAAAAAAAATAGGCAATTTATGCGTATTTAACATATAAAATATATTGAATAGTTCATACGAGAGAATATACATTAATTATTATGAAATATGAGACGTCCCATTATTAAAGAAATGATTTAACTGTCACTTTTTAGGGCAATTTTAAAATATAAGGTTCGAATTAACATTGTTAACTTGTGAAATTAATTTTTACTTAATTTATAAGGGAAGAACGATCTTTTATTGTGTAATATATTAATTTTTGGACTGTTAAAAGTAATTAATTCTACATCGATTTCATAAATTAGATTAAATATGCTTATATAACAATTAGATACTTTTATTTAACAGCTTGAACTTTTAAGTTGGACAAAAGTTTAATTGGTGTGTTTTTAGCCAATTTTTTTCAAATTTCTAATATGGTATTAGAGATGGCTCGGTATTTTAAAAAAATTTCATTATGCAAACTTATCAGACCATTGTACTATATGCTAGTCGAATCAAGCATGTGTTAAGGGGTCATGTTAAAAGCACAGTTTCATACAAACCCATTGCTTCAAATCTCAAGTGCCCACATACTAGTCGGGTCTAACATGTATCAAAGGTGCCACATGTTAGTTGGTCTAGCATGTGTCAAGGGGTCGTGTTAAAAAACACGGTTCATACGGCTCATTTTCTTCAATCTCAAGTGTCAAAAAGTCTTATTAAAAACAATTAATTCTATATTGATTTCAAATGATCTATTTTCTTCAAATTTCTAACGCGATTAGCCTTTATATGAATAAAAAATCTAGTGTTCTTAAGATTATATTAGATAAAAATTAATTGATCTAAAGAAAATATCCTATTACTATATTAGATATAAGATTAATTGGTGTAAAAAATTTATTCTAATAAAAATTTGTATACAAAATCTCGGACCGTCTAATATTTCACACAAAAATTTACTAAAATCTGCTATCATTAATTCAATCCTATGTATTGGTACAATCGTTATTTGTATATGTATGTATAGGATCCAAGTATGTCAAGTGGTACTTCAGTACTGTTCAGCAAGCATTTCAATCATTTCAAGAAAGAATGTGGCTCATCACCCCAAGTGAAAATGTTTGTTTTTCAGTTAATATTTGGATTTAGATTAGACGGTTGAGTTGATTAGAAGTATTAATTCAATTAAAGACGGGTTTAGTTGATTAATTTAATTCAAACACATGTGGTGATTAATATGTACATTCAATATAACATGTTCATGAACTCTCCTGTTGCAAACAATGCAATGGTTAAGCATAACTTCCAACTTCAAAGTCTTTAATTTGAATTGAATTTGGAAGATGGTAGCTAGTAGCTACTCCTTTATAATCTAAAAATTTATCTTCCGATATCCATTTTTAGACAAATGGGGCGATATAAGTCTTACTTGAACGTGGAGTAGTATTATTCTCTAAGGAGTGATTTGTCTACACACTTAGTGTATTATGTACCCAACTACTATGTATAGTATAAATTCTAAGTGTTTTATATCTAATTGATAAAAATATGACAACTATGTTAAGTGATATATCTAAATATTTATATGTTAAATATCCAATTGTCGAGTGTAAATATTAATATTGATATAAACTTCTATAATAATTTTTCTATGGTTTTTTTTTTTATTATTAGTACGGTAAAAAAACTCAACAATGTTATTTAAAAAAAATTAATATTTAATTTTTAAATAATTTTTTATTTGATATTTTTAGTATTTAGTAGCTATATTAGTTTCAATTATTTTGAAGTTTGAACTAAACAGATTTCATACGAGAAACAAAAATCTCTTAAACACATGTTTCTTTATATATAAGTTTCAAATAGAAAAATAAATATTTAAAGAACTTCTAAATACATATTCATTATATTGTTCAAGTGCATACAAAAATTGTATTTTTTATGATTTTTTTGTCCGGTTCGATTAATTAGATAGGATATAAGGACAGAAAAAGTCTTACAACAATTAATTTAACGTGACTATATATACTACGACTCTATTAACTAATCCAATGATTATTTTATGATTTTAATTAATTGTAACTATAAACCAATGCCTGTTATGCTAACTCAATAAATTCACATCTAAAAACTCTAACTGCCTACATTTCTTCTTTTTTCTCTTTGTTTTTTTCTCAAACACTTTTTTTTATCACCGCCAATCATCTCTTAAATCGACGGTAGTTTCTTATTATCTCTTTCTATTTTATTTACTTTCTTTTATTTTTTATTCAATATTTTTTGATCTATTTGTTCTATTTGTTTTTTTATTAAAATCGTTGAACCTTCTTAATCAAGTTTTTACCCTTTATGGGGTGGTTTTCTTTTATGGATTTCATATATCTATCCATCGTGAAAGTTCTATTAATATTTTTTGTAATTAGACTCATTTAATGAGTAAAGAGTCGACTTATAGCTAATCAAAGTTATTAAGTGGAAAGTATAGATCGATGAGTTGCAAATTTTAAAGAGTTTTGTTAATGCGATTGAAGAACATTGATAAAAATGTCATGAAAGTGAGATTTTATTTTAATATTTTTTTTTTTGGTCATTAGTAATTTTGGGGGAAAGGGGGAGGAGCTAGGACTTGAACCCGAGTTCCAGAGATGCCAGTGGAAAGCCTTGGCCTGTTGGCTAAGGGCGCGTTGGCAAATTGATATTTTTTTATTATATTTTTATTTATATTATATCTTTAATTTTTAATAAATTACTAATTCATCTTTTCCTTTTAAAAAAATAAACCAACTACTATTATCTAATTAAGTTAGCAGCTTAACAATATGAGTGTTTGCTTTGTAATACAAGAAATATAATCAGAAGTTTAATTTTAATTTTTTTTAAAAAAAATCAGGAGTGAAATTTCATGTAAAAGTACATAATATAACTAGAGTTAGAGAGAAAAAAAATTAAAGAAGAGAAGAAGGTACGTGGAGGTGAGCTGGCGAGGTCGTGAAATGCAGGCAGCAAGAAATGATGGTCACGTCGTGGGTAGAGAAGAGGGTTGCTGTGAATGAGATGGACAAAGCCAATTTAAAGATCAGATTCAGATATAATACAAACATTACCATGCACTTATGTTCTTGGTTTGGTTTTGTTTGGTGTTGCCCTGTGTCATAGAAAGAGACAGCAACACAGAAAAAGAAAGAAAGAAAATAATAAAACCATGATTACGACCCTAGTTGCTGCTGCTCCTCCTCACCTACCATTTTGCTACATGATCACAACTCACGTGCTTCTAACGTGTCAACTCCCAACAGAACGTGGTTGTAGTGTAGGCATGGATTTTTATTTTTTAACCTATCAAATTTGCTATGAATAATCGAGTTGAGTCAGTACTAGATTCGAGCTCGACTCAATTTTAAAATTTAAAGTCGAAATTCGATTCAAACTCAATCAAGTTTTATTTTTAAAACTTGAATTCGACTCGATTAATTAATTATATATATATATATATATATATATATATATTCAAAATTGGCTAAAGTTCAAAGTACTTAACTTGATTTGATAAGATATTTTTGTAATAGTATTAAACTAAAAGAGTAAAATGATAAAATGTGGCTTGATTAGGTTCAATTAAACTCATAAATTTATCGAGTCAAATATTAAAGAATTTGAACTCGATTCAATAGTCAACTTGAGTTCGAACTCGATAATAACTGAATTAATTTCAATTTTTTTCAAGTCTATTCGGAATAACTCATGAGTTGATTTAATTCAGTTACATCATTAAAATCCAGTAACCATAAGAGTCCACCTGTAATCACCATATATAATTAGCTTTTTATAGAGCAAATTAATTTCAATTTAATATGGAAGAAATTTGATAATGATCATGACTTTTGATGATTTGAAAGGTCAATCTAATAATATCAAGTCATTTAAAATTTACCTGTATGTTATTATATTTTAGTTTTTATTACTTTAATTTAAATACTAAAATTTCATTAGTTTAACCTTTTAATTCATTAAATGTCAGAACTATTGTATAATGTCTCATCGTTCTAAGGGCATCCATAATGGCACTTAATAGAGGATGTAATACCCTCTCTTACATACATCTCATTACACTCTCTCACCATTGTGAGAATATAACGACATGGTGAGTGTCATGACCATGATACGCACCATGGCATGACTTTTATAGATTGTTTTTTTTTTTTTGAACTTGTAGCGGTAAAGTAATAGTTTGATTTGATAGTGAGTACTCAACGCTATTATATTTTTGGTTTAACTATATTTTGGGTCCCTGTATTTTTATTTTTTTTCGGATTGGGTCCTTGCACTTTAATTTGTGCATATTGAATCCCTGCACTTTTATTTGTGCACATTGAATCCTTGCATTTTTATTTTTCGACACATTTAGTCCTTGCACTTTCATGTTTTTCGACACATTTAGTCCTCAATTTTTCAAAACAAATAAAAGTACAGGGACTTATTGTGCACAAATAAAAGTGCAGGGATTCAATGTGTCGAAAAATAAAAGTGCAGAGATTCAATGTGCACAAATAAAAGTATAAAGACGCAATCCTGAAAAAAAGAAAAATGTAGGGACCCAAAATATGGTTAAGCCTCTATATTTTTAATTGTAACCTACAGTAAGAAAAAGTATAAAAAAAAGAGAACATAATAAAATGATCATCTGGTATGGATACTACCACTTTAGAGCATAAATCGTTGTAGATGCTCCAAAAAAAACAATAGCTCCCTGTTAATTGGAATTTTAGGCATTCCGCTTTTTGGTTTTTATTTTTTTTTTTCCTGTAGTTTTTTCTATGGTGTTTTCTTTCTTGTTTTTATAGCTTTTTTTTTTTCCCTAAATTTAAAGTTAATATATAATTATTTAAAACTTATACTTCAATTAAACTAGAAATCCTTAAGCACGAATAAAAGAAATTCTTTCTTAAATTATGATTTTAAGTTGTAAGAATTTGAAAATAAATAAATAAATATGGCTCTTTTTATTATATATATACAGACTATTTTTTTTATATATTTTAATACTTATATAATTATATATTTACATATATAAGTCTTGAAATTAAATTGTTTTTGCACTGAATAAATGTATTTCGCATCCAATCGTATTTAAGAAGTATATCTCTATCATATCAAATATTAAATAAATTTCTTTTTTTTCTTTTCTATTTTTATTCTCCACGCTGAAATGATTTACGAATTAAATAATTTTAGATGAGAGTAATCCAAATAAAATCAGTTGAATCCATAAGATGATAGATTTTATTCAGCTGTTTTTTTTTTCATACACCATGTTTAACCAACTAATGTTGCTTGGCATAGATTTTCATTCCATGGGGAGGCATTTGCTATTTGCATTAATATTGAATTTGAGAGTTTTGTGTAATTAGGTGCCAACTGACAATTGTAGTGTTTATGTTTTTGGTAGGTGATGAGTCACCTTCAATCTCAATGCTACACATATATATTTGGGTGCATTAGCTTGATTGTCGTCCCCCAAGTGACTCATAATAATTTTGAATAATTTGACTTCATTAGGCCAAATTATTTCCCATTTCTATTCTACCTAGTAGTAGGCAAAATTTGTCCCTTATGAGTAGTTCAAATGATAAAAGATGTGGATATTCTGTTGGAAAAAAACAGTGTTCGAACTTCCACCCTCCTCTCTCCCCTTGTGATATTAGAAATTAACCATTTTTACTAGTTGTTAAAAAAAATAGGCAAAATTTTAGTTTAATAGTGGCGAAGTTATATGTAATGTTGTTAGATTACAATTTCAAAGATTAAGAATTCATTAATTTAACAAGTGTAATTAATGTTTTTAATTTTCACATTTCTACAATTTTCAACATGTAAAATTACTTTTTATTTTGTTTTCATTAAAGGTGCATGTGTTTTTTTTAAAAAAGTATTTTTTAATTACATAAAATATACGGATATGATGCGTCCCTTTACAAAATCATAATAATTTTATAAAGATGTGTTAATATATACAACTTAAATCCACACATCCTTAATATCCATATTGATTATAAAACAAAAGTGTTTTAAGTTATGCCAATATTGAATATGTTTTCTCCTTTAGTGGCTTGGTATTCGGATTTCACATCAACTAATGCGTGCATCTTAAGTTAATATATAGGTCAATATATTCAAATCACTATATTGATATACAGGGGTGGCTCATTAAGCGACTAAGGCGATAGCATAAGACCCCCTAATTACAAAGGCCCCTTTTTGAGATTGTATTAAACTTTCTATTTTTTTTTTCTTTAGTTTTTCATATCCAGATGGATATTTTCTACCACTTATTTCAAAATTTAACAAGTTGATACAAATAAAGAATAATAGAAAAATAAAACAAACATAGTTGATAAATAAACAAAAACCAATTGATACAAAATAAATAAATTGAAATATAAATTCTAAAACAATAGAACCTGCAAATTCAAGATTTAGTGAAGCAACAACAACTAAATCAAGACTTTGATTGACAAAAAGGGAATCAAATTTGAATCAATAGGTAATAAGTGAAGAACCAAGTGTCAGAGGAGATATGAAAACTAATAATGTTGATGTGACTCAAGGAGAGAATTTAGAAAATAATATTGATGTGACACATCCAAATGAAACTGCAGATTAAGTCCCTAATGAGACTCTTATTAATAGTTCACTTGGTGAACAATCTATCTTAATCAAATGTAATGATCCTGGACAATGGAAGGAAATTGATACAAAGTTATGAGATCTCTTAGTAGAAAAAGGTCCAATTAGAATAGATAATATTGAGTTTCCAAAGGATGAAAATAATAGACATTTCTCTTAAGAATATTATATTCTAAAAAATTCCAAATGAGGAAAAATATCGATGGGAGATGGTTAGTTAATTCAATAAATATAGATATACGCAAGAGGGCTGGCTTAGTTGGTAAGAGGCACTGAGACCGTGGTGTTGGGGTTGCAGGTTCGACTCCCATGGAAAATACCCTTCTGGGAAGAGGCAAAGAACTGAAACCCTGACCTACGCCTTGAAAAGGGATTAGTCCCATCCCTTAAGGGGTGGAGATACCATTGGTTCCACCAAAATAAATAAATAAATAAATAAATAAAGATATAAATTTGAAAAGAAGTTGCAAAAGAAGAAATTAGTACTCCCATTGAAATACTTAATCTAATAAAAAAATTAAATTATTTTTCAAATTATCTTATTGTGTAGAGGATAACTACTTACAATACCTCTTTCAATTGCATCTATAGAAAAAAAAATTTCAAAATTAAAGATTATAAAAAATTATTTATGAACAATCATGTCTCAAGATAGATTAAATGGTTTAACAATTTTATCTATTGAAAATGATTTGTTACAAGAATTTAATTAAAAATTTTGCACATAAAAAGCCTAGAAACAAATTTGTAGTTTAATTTTTAATTTATTATTTTTTTAAATGCTGAGACGCCCCTTCTCATATATATATTTTTAATGATTTTAACAAAAAAAAGGGTGTATTTTGTGATTTACCATTATTTTTTATGTGCATTTATATTGCATAAATATGGCTAGTAGATTTTTTTAAAATTATCATAACTTTAAAAAATATAAATGTAAATATTACACCTAATGATGTATAATTTGAATGTTTTACATATGTATAGACTACAGTGAACACTCTTTTAGTGTGCATAAGTTTTTCTATTGTTCTAAACAAAGTAAAAGCCCCAATGGGCAGTCAGCTCATGGTGCGTGTATACCTTGTTTACTTCGGGAGCTTTGGGTTTGGTTGGTCTAAGTTGTTATGGGCTGATTTTTTAGATTTCCCATAGTTTGTAAAGTGAAAATCTCTTCAAAATTACCATGATTTTGAGAAAATGTATGTTATGTCCCTATTAAGTATAGTATTCATGTGTTCTTCTCTTAAAAAAAATTGACACTCATCACTGCCAGATGCCTTTAAAATCAACACAATGCTTCTCAAAATTCAGCGCCCAAGCTGAGAGTTACAGGGAAACGGAGGCAATGGTAAAAAGAGTGCAATATCAGTAAAAGACCATTGGATCAGTTGGCAATTCAAAAATAGTAAAAGCCCATTGAGCAATTCTAGCTTCTGGACAAGCACAGCAAATTCCAAGGGACACATCTTCTGATGTCCTTTTCCTACGGCTTCTACATCTTTTGATCCTCCAATCCAGCAAATTCAGCTTCTACAAGCAACGGCCTACTAGGCTACTGCTACTACTACTACTATGATCATTGTCGATAGACCAGCTTCTTCAAACTCATAATACTCCATTGGAGGTTCCATGATATGGTAAACAAGATTAAGAAAAATAGCAACCCATTGTGCAAAAGATACATAAGATAACCCTCCACCACTTGGTTCAAGTGGTTAAAGGGAAGGGTCATGGGTTCAAGTCCTAGAGGCATCGTCTCTAAACATTTAAATATTTAGCTACCCATTTAGAGCTGACTAGGGCTCAGATCCCTCTCTTCCTCCATCTCCCTTACCAAAAAAAAAAAAAAAGATACATAAGCAATACCATAGTACAAAAAATTTTTAAAATTTTTTCTAATATAATTTTATTATATTATAAATAAATTAAAAAAGTATAATATGTAAATAATTTAAAGTCTAAAATTTTATTTTTGTTAAAAATAATAAAAATTTTCAATAATACACACTAAACAATGAAAATTTTCCTTAAAGAAATGTTCTATCACTAAAAAATAGAATATTTTTCGCAAACGGTTGTGACTTAACTTTTGTTAGGGATGAGTAGAACCGTACCAAACTAAAGCCGAAAATCAAATCAAAAACCAATAATTTCACTTCAGTTCAGTTTGTAAATTTTCAAAATAAAAAAAATTCAGTTAAAATTGAATTAATTGAACATACCGGAATTTTTAATATATGAATATAACATAAAAAAATACTACAAAATACAAATAATTTGGTGAAATTTCATATATTTTGATCTATAAGATTCTAAGTTCGAAATCGATTAATTCAGTTCGGTTCGATTCGGTTTAGCTCATAATAATGAAAAAAAATGGGATCTTCACATAAATAGACCAAAAACTAAAAAAAATTTTAAAAATATTGTTGACTTGAAAAACTTTCAAAAATATTTTTTCAAGTTTTTTTCTTTCAAATACAGTCCACTCCCCTTACTGTTAGGGTTGTCTTTTTTTTTTTCCAGCATTTTTTTTTCTTTTTTACTGATTTGTTCAACTTTTTTTCAACATTTTATTTATTTTTTTTTCAATAAATTTTTTTGTTTTATACTATTTTCATTTATTTTTTCTCAATATTTTTTTTACTATCTTCATCTATTTTTTTCTCAATATTTTTTTGCTTAATATTTTTTTCTAACTTTTTTCCTACTTTCTTCATTTCTTTTGCTCAATATTTTTTTCTAACTTTTTTTTATACTTGTTATAACCTGGTTTTTATAAAATAAATTATAAAATTTAATTTTGAGATTTGCAGTGTTAATAATATTTTATTTTTATTTTATATTATTTTATTTTTATTTTATTTATTTATGATATTGATTATTAGTGAAATTAAATTTGAAATTTTGGTGTTAAATATTATTTTAATATTATTAATATTATTATTTATGTG
>CATIWK010081373.1:0-12812 GCA_949634005.1 Mallotus japonicus
TAAGGATTTTACTAATTAATTATTCTTAACTTAATGATTGGAAATTAGTACGTATAATCTTTAAAAGTAACTCTCGTTGTCAATTTAAAATTAAAATCCCTAACAGTAACTCTCGTTATCAATTAGAAGTATTTCCTCTTAAAGTCTACACTCATTCTCATGAAATTGCAGAGATAAAAGAAAATTTATAAACATATTATACTAATGATTTTCCTATAAGATGAATTCCTTGTCTCCAAGTGACATTCAATACTTAAGCGAATTCAATCAAGGTTCCATCGAATTATTCCAACTCTCATTGCAAATAAACCGATTCAAAAGTTACACATGGTGATCAAGCATATATAACACAATTCTGCACTAATTGAATTCAAATCAAATAAGTAAAGTTAGGAATATATAATCCTTATTTAACTAGTCATTGCAATTCCTTCAAAGACTTAGCCAAAATACATGATTAACTAATACTAAAGATAATAAAAAATGACATATAAAGGAAAAGATTGAGATAATAAAACCCTTTTCAATTGTCTTCTAAACTTGCTAGCCGAAATTTGATCTTCTTCTCCAAAAATAGTTGGCTTTGTCTTTGTAAGTAAAAGTAAATAAACTCTTCAAGAATAAGAAACTAAAATAGTAATCTTCTATTAATTAAAAGTAATCTTACATAGATCATATCTATCATATATATTTTCTACAGGTCACAAATGATCTATTTATAGACCTTAGAAGTAGTTACAAGAAGTTATAAATGAAAAAGTACCCCTTGGCATGAAGGGTCACAACCCTATGCAAATATAGTAACTTTAAGGGTATTTTTTTCCATCTAAATGACATTATCTTCAGAAAGTTTCCTCATCAAAGTTATAGCTCTTCAAGTTATCTTTCTAATACAACTTGAATTACTTCATTTGGACATCTGTAGACGAAGTTATAACCAAAATACAAAAACTGCTCAAAGCTGGAAAGTGATGGCCTTTTTGAATTGACTCGGCACGAAGTCACGAGTCAGCACGATATGTTCCTATAACGACTCGATACGGAGTGATGACTCAGCACGGTGACTCTCTGTAATGACTCGATCCAACCGTCACAAGTTGGCACGGCTTCAATCCAACTTCCTTTGTCTTTTTAAGCTTCACACTTCATTCCAACAAGTCCAAGGTCATTCTAATGCATCAATTGAACCTAAAAACATATAGAAAACATAGATTCTACCATAAAAGACACTTGGGAATAAAAATATCAATAACATAATCAAATTAAGACACAAACACACAAAAATCACATAAAATAACAACTAAAGTACCCTAAATAAGTATGCATATTTGCATTGTATCAAGCCCACACAGTGCTGTGGTCGCCAATACTTGGGCGCGCGCTAAACCCCGCCGCCTACAGGGGCGACGCCATTGGGGAACACGATACTCGTGTTTTCCTGGCCCGATACCTTGCTCAACAGAAACGTGATTCTCGTGTTTTCCTGGCCCGATACTCATTCGATGATCCAGATTCCTCTGGGGAACACGATCCTCGAGTTTTCCTGGCCCGAGACTTTGCTCGATGATCTACAATTCTCAGGTTTTCTTAGCCCAATTCTTCACTCGATAATCTAGATTTCGAGTTTTCCTGCTCCAAATAGTCACTACACCGAGGGTTCCGACTTCGGGGATTCTAACCCGAATAGTCATTCAATGATCCGGACTTCGGGGATTCAGACCCGAACAGTCCACAACTGGGGAATATCGGAAACTCATCAAGTCTGACTCACCATTTACAGGAAACTTTTAATTGATACGGGAACTCGCTGTCATTTTTTGGGTTTTCCTGGCCCTGACACTCCACTCAATGATCCAGACTTTTCGGGTTTTCCTGGCCCGAACAGTCATTCGATGATCCAAACTTCGAGGATTCAAACCCGAACAGTCCCTGACTGGCATCCCTTCAATTTTGATATGGGCACTCGCACCTTTATCCCGGGTTTCCCAGCCCTGGAGGTAATCCTTTTTTCCTGATACAGGAACCCACACCATTAGCGTGTTCGGGTTTTCCTAGCCCAAGTCCCTTCAGTATTTTCGATGTGGGAAACTCGCACCTTCATACTCGGGTTTTCCTGGCCCAAGCGGCAGTCCCTGAACTTTGATGCTACGATAAGATAATCCTGCTGATACTATGATCAGACAATTTCTACCTCAACTGATGCTATGATCCGTCAACTCATACTGATGCTACGATCAGACAATTCTTCGTAATTGAAACACACTTGCTTGATAAAAATTAAACACAACCTCCTTCCCTTGGGAACTTTGCCCGACACTCTCACTTGTCTCGACAATTCTGATAATTATTCTGCTTTCAATAAAATTTTCGGGAATCACCCGAAATAACCTCATTCATATATTTCATTCATTATCATTTTTTTTATAAAAATGACCTTTTTTAAAAAAAAAACTATAAAAGGGTAAAACCCTGTCTTTCCTTTCACTTTTCATTTTCTCCTTTTTCCCTTTCCATCTCTTTCCTCTCTTTCATCTCTTTCTCTTCCTGTGCTCATACTTTCAGATGGCCGATGAGCGAACACCTCCTCCTCCTACATGGGACTTCACCCCGCACAGAGTATGGGCCCCTCGCAGTCTCGGGTTTACCAGGGATGCCACCATCCCTCTTCTCACTGATCTAGGGTCCCACATTTATCACTCAGCATCAGGCGAGGTTAGTACCCTAATCCCCTCATTTTTCTTTATTTTTCCTATAAAATACATTAGGTAAATGATTAGTATAGGTCCCTTAATCATTTAGGATTAGAAAAATGCTTGATTGTACGTGTCATTACGAGATTTGGTGAAAAAAGCGAAAATTGGCGTTCTTCGCGCCGAAGGGGCGATCGTCTCCTTACTAGGAGACGATAGTCTCCTTGCAAGGGATGATCATCGCCTTACATCCAGGGGCTTCGCCCCTTAGCCAGGAGGTGGTTGCCTCTTAGCACGAGGCAATTGTCTCTTGGCCAAGAGGCGGTCGCCTCTCAAGCAGAGAGGCCAATTTTCTGGTTTTCATTTTTTTTATACATTTCAAGTATGCCCTAGCTATAATGTATTTAATCCAACTTCCCTGTATTTCTTACAGACTGATACGACCTTACACAAAGGTGCCGGGAACTTTTATAGAGCCCGGGCTTTCTATAACGAGTTGACTGATGATCAGCGAGACCGAATTCAGGAGATCGGTTTTGAGGACTTCGTCCTTTCTCTCGTAGAGGAGCAGGGGAAGACAGACTATCAACCTTTGCATGCTGTGATGGAGAGATGGTTTGACACTACTCACACCTTCCATCTCCCATTCGGGGGAGCTCACTCTGGATCCTGTTTCATTTATTGCTATCACAGGGATCACTTGTGCAGGAGACCCTGTCCCCTTTGATGCAAGCCTCTATCAGATATCTCCCGAGAAGCTGGCCTATATCGAGCGCCTCCTAGGGATGGTCTCGGAGATGAAAGGGACACATACTATCAAGCATGACTCGATCCGGGTTTTCTATACACGGGAAAGGACTACAGAGATGACTTCCCCGATACAGATAGATCAAGTGGTGCGAGCGTTCCTGCTCTATCTTTTTGGCACCACCCTTTTTGCTGACACTGCTAGCTCGCTGGATCTGATGATCATCATGCCTCTCCGGGACTTAGATCGAGTCTCTTCTTTCGACTGGGGTAGCTGTGCTCTGGCCTACCTTTATAGGAGTATAGATGAGCTCGTCCGCGGAGCTAAAAGTTTCTGTGGCTTCTGGCACGTAGTTCTGGTAAATTCCCTGTACTCTCCCTTTGATCCTTTTAGATAACTGTTTTCTGATACTAACCAATAATGCTTTTTTGACAGGTCTGGGCCTTGGAACTAGAACTGGTCGTTGGAGTGATGAAGGTGGGAGGCGACTTCCCAGCTTTGAGCAGGTGGGGTGCTAGCCGAGCATTAAAAAAGCACCTGACTCGAGTACATATTCACCGGCTGCACCTGAACTCGCTGATACAGGATGCGGTACCTACAACATTTATAATAGTGTTAGTAAGCTTGTGAATACAACTCACTTACCTGTCGATCTCGTTCTTTTACAGATCAAGAATGATTTATGGGGACCTGCAGATGGGTGGACTGCAGAGATGACTCGGTCTAGGCCTTTGTCCCTGAGGAGAGTTCTGCTCCGTAGGCCAGGCTACCGAGTCTGGTACCTTGGTGAGCGGGTCCTGAATTGGCATCGAGGCATTGGGGTGAGACGCATCCCTAGACCTCCTTCAAGGAGTATGTTCTGGACTCACAAGCTAGAGGGTGAGGATCTTGATCGGGCCTTTACCGGAGTACTTGTTGTAGATCGCACCATCCGGCACAAGAGCAGGTACAGGGACTTCGTCTAGACTCAGCTCCTACAGGCAGTTCCCTTGTCTAACGCTTCTACTTCTCAGGTACCTTTTTGATACCACTCTTTGCTCTCGAGATTATCACATACTGACATGATTTCACATTTCTAGGCTGCAGCTCGCGCACTTGCCCCGCGAGCCAGGCCGGAGGTCCGAGAGAGAGAGCCTCAGAGGTTTCGCTTTGATGCTAGTACGGAGGGCACTTCGGCCGCGGCTGAGTGGATGGGACCACCTAATGCCTCCAGCCCTCCAGTGGTTGCTAGCAATCTGGTTTACACTCCAGACCCCCTGGTTCATTGCTAGGTTCCTCTGGGTGAGTTGTCCCATCAGTTCCTAACCTTGGATGACAGTTTGAGGCCCGCTTGCATCCTTGAAGGAGCCACTCACGTAAGTTTAGCCTTATCTCATGTTCTGCATCATTCTCAACCTATTCGTTAATATTGGAATCTCACTTACACCTGCAGATTCCTTTAGCTCAGGGTCAATACATGTACCACTTGATCGAGGCTCAGAGGGATTATATGTTGGAGGTCACTCAGCGGTGGAGGGTAAATGATCTTCCTATGTTTATATGTATGCATGCTCATATGATTTACTAACCTTTAACCTGCTCACGTATAGGATACGCGATGCACTGTGAGAGGATTGCGACCCTGGATCGTTAGATACAGGCGCTCCAACTCGATGATGATGAAGAAGACGAGGACAGGAGCAGCGACGATGCCGGAGGCAGAGATGATCCTGAGGGCACAGGGCCGGATGCTTGAGATAGACTAGGGCTTCTTTCTGATAGGTCTTAGATACTGCGAATCGATTTCAGAATTTTCGCACTTACAGTATTTTCATTTCATTCATTTCTGTTTACTTCAATTGGACGTTTTGCATAATTTTCACCTTAAATTCATAAAATTAGTAGTAATTCAAATGTCTATGTGTGTATGCTCTTCTAAAACAGCTGGATTGCATGTCTTACAGCCAAAGCCATGTCGTTTTCTCATGAAATTTTCTTCCATCATCCTGTTAAAGAGGTGATCGCCTCTTGGATTTCTGGTGGAGAGGCGATCGCCTCTTGGTCAAGGGGCGATCGTCCCTTCAAGGAGGCGATCACCTCCTTGTCCTTCTGCAGGCCTCTTTAAATCCTTAACTTTGCAATTCATCCTCCATTCCTCTTCTTTTCATCCCACGACTTTATTTTCTCTCTCTAAAATTTCCAAAACCCCTTAAAATGACCGTGAGAAACCTCAAACGAGTATAGTCGATCCTGAAAAGCCTGGACGGAGAATCATGGGCCAGATTGGAGTCATTTCACCTATCAACCTTCAGATCGCTATATGCTAGAAGAATTAACTTCCCCTTCCTTCATGCTATGGTTCAATTCTGGGACCCTGAAAAACACATTTTTCGGTTTAGTACTGCAGAACTATACCCCCTACCGGAAGAATTCGAAGCTGTACTAAGTAGTATCATAGATTTCGTCTCTCAACTTGCAACCCCTAACCTTGGAATTCCTGATCCACACTTCATTCAGTACCAGATGGCCCAGATGCTTGACCTTTCACCTCAGTCTTCAGCTCACTACATTCTCGGCTCTGAGATTGAGTTAGAATCCTTCATTGAGATTGTCTTAAACATAGATAGAACCGAAGCTTGCTGGCCTCGGATGATAGCTCTTTGCCTGTACGCCCAATTCTTGCTCGTTTCACTTTCGGGGAATTGCGATTCCAAAATCCTACATATCTTGGGCCAAGTGGAAGCAGGACTCAACCCGTTCCCCCTCATTCTAGCTGAAACACTCATCGGGCTAGACAACTTTGCCTCAACAAGGTGATTCCCTGGGAGTCCAATGCTGTTGGAGGTTAGTGTTCTCTTTCTGCCCCTACGTTCTATCATTCTGTCATCTTCAATTTGCATATTTATCATCCTTGCAGATGTGGTTTCATGAGAAACTAGGATTGCTAGATCCTCCATAAAACATTGTACGCTACAGGGCCAAACATTGCAGAACTAGAAGACTACATCCTGTTCCAGACAACATCCGAGGTTGGCTGTCAACTTTCCCTGACACCTTAATCCGATGGATGTGCCCGTGGTGGAGATTACAACACGTAACTCTTCATTCTTACACCTACTGTGTTCCCATAGTTGGCCTTCATTCTGCTACATTTTACAATCCAACATGACTCTGTCGATAATACGGGCAAAAGTAATTGATCTCAGAGCTCGTGCATGAATTTGAACCCGAACCCCTTTCTCAGAACTTTATGGAAAACTTGATTGCTACCTAGCCTTGAAGAGCTATTCAGAGGGGCATAGACTACAACGGAGATCCATCCACCGATGATTAGTACAAGGTGTGGATCCAGTTGCAAGAGACAGAAAAAGATGAGTTTGTTAAAAGTAGAAGAACGCGAGAATTACAAGCATCAAGTGCTCAAAATGTTCATCAAAAGAAAAAAAGATAGAATTAGATTATGAACTAAGTCATCTTTTCTCGTTTGTGAAATAGAGTTTCCTTTTATAGTTAAACAGTTTATAATAGACACTCAATGCAATGTTTAACAATAATTAGAACAATCTGTTTCATTTATTTTAAACATAATATGCATATACATTTTGCTTCTGACATGTCTCATGTCGTTAGTTGGCTTGCCCTTGCAAGTTTTCCAACTAATCATTTTTAGCTCTCTCTCTCCTTTTACATTTCCTTAACTTTTACTTGGACTGTCTCTTTCAAAGTTTTCAATCCAGCAGGACTTTTTACTTTTTCTTTTTCTTTGTCTCTAACTTCTGCCTAGATAGCCTCTTTTATGAGGTTTTCTCTCTAGTGAGACTCTTACAGGAAGTACTTCTTTAGCTTATCAAGGTTAATGGGCTCTCTGAATTCATTTCCGTCTAGATCGGAAATGATAGCAGTGCCTTTGGAGAATAACTTCTTCACCAGGTATGGACCTTCCCAGTTAGGCTTAAACTTCCCTCGCGGGTCGGTCATGATCGGTTTCATGAGTTTCAACACTAAATCACCTTCTTTGATCCTTCCTGGCTTGATTTTCTTATTATAGGCTCGAGCTATTCTCTTTTGATACAGCTGTGAATGATACATGGCCTTCATCCTTTTCTCATCCAACAATGTAAGTTGTGCTAAGCGGCTCTCCACCCACTGATATTCGGGGATCTTAGATTCTAAAAGAACCCTTAATGACCGAATCTTAACCTCTATCGGAAGTACAGCTTCACATCCGTATACTAAGGAATATAGAGTGACCCCTGTTGATGTTCTAGCAGTAGTCCTGTATCCCCACAGTGCAAACTGTAGATAATCTGCCCAGTCCTTATAATTCTCAAGTGTTTTGGATAATATCTTCTTCACATTCTTATTCGCAGCCTTTACTGCCCCATTCGCTTGTGGTCTGTAGGGAGACGATCTATGATACTCGATTTTGTACTCTCGTAGCAAAGCAGCGGTTTCAGCTCGAAATTAGACGCCGTTGTCGATGACGACATGATGAGGCAATCCATATCGGCAAATTATATTCTTTTCAATAAACCTTACCATACGTTTCGAGCCAACCGTAGCGTAGGACTCGGCTTCAACCCATTTGGAGAAATAATCGATGGCTACAATAATGTATCGATGACCGTTCGATGCCTTTGGTCTTATTTTCCCTATAATGTTGATTCCCTAGACTGCAAATGGCCACAGAAAAGTCATTCGCTGCAGCTCCATAGACGGTAAATGACTGACGTCGCCATAAGCTTGACAGTTATGACATTTCTTCATAAATTTGACATAGTCTGTCTCCATGGTCAGCCAGAAGTACCCTTGACGAGTTATCTTCTTTGCCAATACCGTCCCATTCATATGTGGCCCACATACTCCTCCGTGCACTACCTCCATAAGTTCCTGAGCTTCAGCTTTATCAACACATCTCAAGTGGACACCAGTTGGCATTCTCTTATACAACATTCCGTTGTAGCTGATAAACTATCATGACAGCATCCTTAGAGACATCCTTTCCTTCTTTTTCGCATCCTCAGGGAACTGTCTCGTTTCTAAATATTACTGCAGATTGTAGAACCAAGGCCTCTCAGCAGCATCCAGTGGCATGACCCTTACTTCCTCATAACAAGGGCTTCGGGATCTTGTTAGGATCAAAGGTTTGACCTCTGGCTACTTTCCACTCTCCCACATAGATGCTAGAGTAGCTAGGGCGTCTGCTATCTGGTTCTCTTCTCTTGGCAGGTGGATAAACTTGCACTGACTAAAGGACAGAGAAACAGTAGCCAAATAATCCCAATACGAGCGTAGTATGTCTTCTTTCACTTCCCACTCTTTAGAGGCTTGCTTCACAATCAGCATGGAATCTCCGTATACAGTGACATCTTCTACCCCTGCACTGCGTAATGCTTTTAGACCGAAGATGCAGGCCTCATATTCAGCTTGGTTATTTGTTACGTCGAATTCGAGCCTCTTTGCCATTAGGATCATTTCTTCTTCTGGCGTGACTAGGATTATACATATACCCGCTCCTCGACTGTTGACTGCTCTATCGAAGTACATTTTCCATCCTTGCACTTTTATTGCCGCTAAATGTTCATCGAGAAACTTTAATTTCCATTCCTGTTCGTCGGTTATCAGGTTATGTGCTAGAAAATCCGCTACTGCTCTCCCTTTTACCACTTTCTTCGCCACATAATCTATATCGAACTCAATGAACAGAACTAACCACCTGGCTAGCTTTCCCGTAAGTGAAGGTGTCTGCTGAAGATACCTCAGGGGGTCATGTTTAGAAATTGCTTGCACGCTGTAAGATTGAAAGTAGTGATGGAGCTTCTTAGTCGCCCAGATTACAGCTAAACACGTCTTCTCCACCAAACTATAGTTGGCCTCATACTGCAGCAGCTTCTTACTCAAATAGTACACAACATTTTCAACTTTCCCCTTGCTTTCCTGTGCTTTGATAGCCCCAATCGCATCCTTCTCAATTACCAGGTAGAGGATCAAAGGTTTCCCGGGTCTTGGCAGTTGCAAGATCGGTGGGTTTATCAGATAATCCTTAATAGCTTCAAAAGCCTATTGACACTTATCGTCCCAGATTACTGGCTGATTTTTCCTCAAAATCTTGAAGATCGGCTCACAAATAGCAGTCAATTTAGCTATGAACCAGCTGATGTACTGAAGTCGCCCGATGAATCCCCTGACCTCCTTCTCTGTCTTGAGCGCAGGCATTTCGCGGATTGCTTTTACTTTATTTGGATCAATTTCTATCCCTTTCAGGCTAACGATGTGGCCCAATAATTTCCCAGATGTTACCCCAAAAATACACTTCTTTGGGTTTAGTCTGAGATTGTACTTCTCAGCCCTTACTAGAAACTTGTCCAAAGCTTCGAAATGACCTTCTCTGGTTGCAGACTTCACCATTATGTCATCAACATATACTTCTATCACCTTATGGATCATGTCGTGCAACAAGATAGTGGCCATTCTCTGATAAGTAGCCCCTGCATTCTTTAACCCAAATGGCATGACTGTGTAACAATAAATGCCCCACTCAGTGGTGAATGACGTCTTCAGTTTATCGATCACCGCCATCATGATCTGGTTGTATCCTGAAAAACCATCCATGAAGGAGTACATTGCACTGGAAGCTGCACTATCGACAAGGGTGTCGATGTGTGGCAGCGGAAAATCATCTTTCGGACAAGCTTTGTTCAAGTCTCTATAGTCCACATACATTCTGATCCTTTTGTCATTCTTAGGAACTGGGACGATATTCGCCAACCAATGGGTGTCCTCTACTACCTCCAGGAACTTCGCCTTCAGCTGTTTCTCGACTTCTTCTTTGACCAGAAGAGCCCATTCAGGTCTTAACCTTCTTTTCTTCTGTTTTATCGGTGATATGTGAGGATATATAGGGATTCGGTACTCTGCGATTTCCCTATCGATGCCCGGTATATCCTCATAACCCCAAGCAAATACTTCCTGTCTTCTCTTTAAAGTTTCTTTCATTTTTTTAGTTGCTAATGGCTGCTACCCCTTTTTTCTTCTCTTTTCTCTTGCTTTTTAAGCTCCCAAGATCACACCTAACCTCTCCCATCACCCCCCCCCCCCCCAACCTTTTTCCTTTCCCCAAGTCCCTTCTAATCCACTCTTTTTCCTCTCAAAAATTGGAATTTTACGTGCTGGAGCAAAGGGTAAGGCATGGGCCCACCATTTCAGCCATTTACATGCTGCGTTTAATGCAGCATGCAAGTGGCTGGCGAAGTGGTGATCGCCTCTTCGAAGAGGCGATCGTCACTTGGCAAGGAGGCGATCGCCTCTTTGGCAAGAGGCGACGCCTCCTTGGCTTGGGCCTGCAATGGGCTTATCGGGCCAGGGTACTTGGTTTGGGCCTGGACGGGCTGGGCTTCCTAAGTCTACTTTCAAAGAGTTTCAGGCTTCTTTCTAACATTCAATCCTCGTTCTCATCATCGGGTTTTGTTGCGGGCTTGCCAAACCGAACATCCACAGTCCGTTTCCTATCGCAGGCCGACTGAACAGGGTGTCTACAAATATACATTTAAAATTTTATATTTAAATAATAAATAATTTAAATATTAAATATTTTATTAGTTAGATTAAATATTAATTATATAAATATTATTTTATTCTAAAATAATTTAGTAATTAAACTAATGTATTTTAGTGTTAAATGTATAATGTACATTTTTAATTTTTTATAAAATATAAAAATAATTGATAAATTAAATATTATAGTTAACTACTAAAAAATTATATATTTAATAATAAAATGTAATGTAGTTAGAAAATTAAGATATTTATGTCAAAATTTTAAATTTCGAACAAAATTGTTATAAAAAAAAAAAAACGTGTAGTCTTTCTATGCAAATATTTAATTGATGTGGCAGTTTGCCCACATTAATAATGCAACCTAGGATGCCACATTAGCATCTCCACATCAAATTTGACCAAAATCAACTTTGAACTATAATTACAACTAATTCGTCAAAGGAAAAACCCACATTCAAACCCCTAAACTTTCCACATTTTTAGGTTTATACCTCTCAAGTTTCATTTTGTATATCTAGAGCCTCGTACTTCACAAGTTGAAAATTTTAAATCGTCATGTCAATTTTTTAACATAAATTATTTCTTTTTGGTCCCTAAAGTTTTATATTTCTAACATCCATACTTTTTTAATACTTATCACTTTTAAAAATTTTTACTGATAAAATATAAATTTACTTATTTTAATTTATAATATTTTAAATTTACAATATAAATATAATTTTCTATATAAAATAAATTTTCATATCTTAAATTTAAAATATAAATTAATATATACATATTTAAATAATTTTAAATTTTAAAAATAAATAAATAGTTACTGTTAAGATATAAAAAAATCGTAATAATACTATTATTTTTCATAATATTTTAAATTATATAAGTTTTACTTTCAGTAAAATTTATATTATTCAAAATAAAATATTATGATGAAAAAGAACACCATAATTAAAAGACATTATAATAAAAATATTTTTACACTCTTTGAAATTTTGTACAAAAAATAAAGCCAAAAAGGTATTAAAAATATAAAATTTTAATTTTATTTAATTAATTATAAAAAATATTTTAGCATAATCTCTTTTAATTATAATGTTCTTTATCATCATAATATTTTATTTTGAAAATATAAATTTTATTAAAAATAAAAGTTGTATAATTTAAAATATTGTGAAAAATCGTAATGTTATTATAATTTTTTTTATATCTTAACATTGACTTGCTTATTTATTTCTTTAAAATTTTAAATTATTTAAATATTTATATATAAATTTATATTTTCTTAAAATATTAAAATTATTTTTGATAAAAACTCATTTTTATAATTTTAATTTAAATATTGAAAATTAAAATAAGTAAATTTTTTTTTTGATGAAAATATTTTAAAAGTGATATAAGTGTTAAAAAGTAAAAAAAAATGGCATGAATATTAAAAATATAAAACTTCATAGACTAAAAAAATTATTTGTGTTAAAAAAATTGATAGAAAGGTTCAAAATCAACTCGTGAAGTACGACGGTCTAGATATACAAAATGAAACTTGAGGGTCTAAAGCTAAAAATGTGAAAAGTTTAGGAGTCTAAATATAAATTTTGCCTTTGTCAAATATGGATTAAAATCGCAAAAAGTGAAAAATGTTTGAATTTTTTTTAGACTAATTGATTTTTTTTTAGAAAATAAAGAGATTTTTACATAAATAGGCACTTTTTTATTTTATTAACCAAAATACCCAAAGTTTTCATTTTTTTTACTTATTTTACTATTTTTATTTACACTAGTGTCCATTTTATTTACAGATATTCACTCTTCTTCCTTTTACTTTATTTTTCCTTTCTTTTTTT
>CATIWK010081386.1:0-16998 GCA_949634005.1 Mallotus japonicus
CAAAATGGATCCTTTGGGAATGGAATTCTTCATGTCATGAAGGGTTATGCAAGTAAAATTTTTGAAAATTTACCCTATTTAACGCTTGTGCTCACCACACTTGTAAGTTACATAACCAATTCCTTCAGCAAGAGCATAGAAGGTGCAAAAGCCATTACTGAATTTTGGAGCGCCAATATATTTATTTTTATTTGAATTTTTATATTATTTTATTATAGGATGCAGAAGGCGAGAGAAAGAGAGTGTTTGATGATAAGAGCTTCATGAAAATGAAAATGGAGGAAAGAAACATAATTAAGTTGATGCAATTAAATATTAAACATTGGTGAAGAAGGATACAATAGTAAGGTATGTTTTTCTTGGAATAACTTAATATAAAATTCTTTTTGAATAAGATTTCATATTGTAATTAATGCATTAATGGATGTTGATTTCTAATACTAATTTTTGTTGCATCCAACACTTCCACAAAAAGGGCAAAACATTAAAGTTAAATCAATCGTAAATGCAAAAAAGTCAATATTTCCCTTGTTTATACCCATTTTACCCTTTCTATCCTGATAGATTATATCTGTTTATTATCACTTTTTTTTTTGTTATATATATATAAATAGACCAAGGAACAAAACAATGGCCAAGAATGTAATTGCACCTCTTTATATAAGCATACCTACTTTAGTGAAGGGAAAGCATGCACATTTCTTAAAGCAAGGTAAATTTTGTAAGTCATTCAATATTGATTATTATACTTAGGATTTAATTACTAACAACATTTCCTCTCGAAAAAAAACTAACAACATTAAATTGATTTCTGTATTGTTCATGTAGATACAAATGCAAGAATTATTAGCCAAATCAAATGTAGAAGGTGCAACACTTAATAATAATCAAATATGTGAATTTTTATTATTTTCTATTCAACTTTAAACTTTTATTTTGTACCTTTTTCACCTTTCAATTTGTATTTTTTTTTAATTCTATTTAACTCATACCATATCAGAATAAATAGAAATTTAATTTCAAATGATTTTAAACACTTAAAATGCTAAAATTAGCTTTAAAACAATATAAATATAATTAAAAACTACTATAAAAAAGTTACAAAATTTTTATTTTTAATTATATTCTCTCTTTCATTAAACATTAGTTTAGTTTATATAAGTTTCTTTTGTATTTATATCAACATTAGTTTAAAAAAAAAACTTTGATTTTATATATTATAGAGATTAGATAGATTCAAAATAAAAGTTTAGAGGTTGAATAGAATATAATAAAAGTTAAAAAGTGGTAGAGATTAATTGCATAAAGTTCATGGGTGAAACTGTACATTTGGCATATTCAAGACAAACTTTTTGATAAAATATTTTAATAATAATCTTAGCTGCATAAAAAAATTATAGTGACTCTCTACAGGAATAATCTCTATGTAGTCATAATAATTTTGATAAAAAGTTGAGCTAATTATAAATAAAAATAAACTCAATATTATAATAATTTATTAGTTTTTTAAGATTCCACCTTAAGAAAATTTGCCCCTATAGAAAAAAATTAAAGAAAATTAAAAAATTTGAGCTTTAGAATAATTTTGCATGTTTCTAATGCTATATAGATACATGTATCAATTTCTTTCTCAACTCTGTATTTTATAAGCTTCATTAAAAATCTATAAAATTGAAAATTATAGATATTACTCCTGCAGGAGTATTATTATTATTTTTATTGTTCTTGTTATTGTTATTGTTGTTTTAATTATTATTATTGTTGTTGTTGTTTTAAAAAATAAATTATATATTTAAAAATAGATTTTACATAATTATTTAATATAGCGATTTATTTGCTTTTGGAAAAACTAAAATTAAATTAAAAATAATTTGATTTTTGATATTATAAAAAAATTTCTTCAAAGTTTAAATTAATAATTATATAAAAACTAAAAGTTTTTTAAATTAGTATAAAAACTAAATGACATCTGAATGGTTAAATAAAAAATTTCTGACTTTCACTACTGTATATGTTTCACCATTTTGCTATTACTCAAGGAAGGAAAACATTTTATTCTCTTGTTTTGTCATTTAAAATGGTGATTTTCTTTATAAAAAAAATCAACAATTTAAATTTCTAAAAAATTAGAGATTAATAAAATATTTATTTCTTAAAACCCTTAAGATAATACCGACTTGTAGTTACAACAACAAAACAAACACTCTCCCATGATTTATGTGGAAGCCAAGGAAAATGTTCTCCTACAATAATACAAGTCCTTTTTGAAGAAAAACAATATTATTTAAATTAGAGCTCGCCTTTTTTTTTCATTTTTATTATTTATTGTTTAAATTTTGTTCAATTAATTGTTTAAACTAGTAAAAAAATTTTATAATAATTTTTATAGGACATTTTTACAGATTAACGTATTTATATGACAAATTTCAAATAATAAATTGACTTAAATACCACCATTCTATATTATTTTTATTTTATTACTCTAATTATTTTAAATTTTATTAAAAAACTAAACTTCCACTCATTGAACTAAAATTTTAAAAATAAAACATAATTAATTTAAAATTTATTTTTAAACACAAAAAATATAATATAATGTAAAATTAAGACTTTTAAATCAACTTATTATCTAAATGTATTGTATAAGCACTTTAATTTATAAAATTTATTAGAGATATTAATTAAAAAAATTATTAATTCAAACACTTAAATAAATAAAAAATTGTAAATATCAAAACAATAAAAATTAAAAACTTCAAATAGTATTGGCATTTATGAATTATGAAACATGTGGGCTGCCATAAGCCCGGCCTGATTCTTTAATAGCCTCCATGCATGCATGTTGTTATTATTATTATTATTACATTTACTTTTCTTTGAGAAATTTTGACCAAAATAATATAGAATAAATTAATTTCAATTAACGTTAAATAAAAACATTTAGATTTTAGTTAATTAAAATTACTTTTATATAAGTTTTTTATTTAAAAATATAAAATACAATTTATTTTATAAAGATGTTGTTTAAAGAATTTAAAAAACAATACATATTTTTTATTCGGCAAAATATAGAGATATTATTTGTATATTGTAGTTTTAAAAATATAAAATAGTATTGATTTGTTTTATAAGAATGTTATTTAAAGAACTTTATGAAAATTAATATATTTTATTTTAAAGAGTTATAGACATATGAAACACATGGTCTATTTTATATTATTTTGTAAAAAAAGTAAAAAGAAATAAAGAAAGAAAGTACATGTGCATACGTCTCCAAAATCCATTGGCCACTAAAATCAACTCCATTTGCGGGTTTTGTAACAACCAAATCCCCAATGATTTTCTTGACGAAAAAGAATCCCCAATGATTTTAACAATTGACATTTGACAGTCAAACCCCCAATGATTTTAACAATTGACATTTGACATTCATGAACATGCTTGTGGAATTGTTCCAAAAAAAAAAACATGTCCGTAGTAATAGTATTGTATATACTCCAACTGTTCATAAATAATTATCGTTTAAAGATTTTTTATATAAATTAATAAATGTATTTAATATATGTATAAAATATCATATTACCCCCTCAACCAATTATTAGTTTTATATAGAGTTTCAAAATGAGTAGATATCTATTCAATTAATTTTCCTATATTAAATAAGGGTGAAATAGGAAAAAAAGTAGTTAAAATACATTGGTAATTTAAAAGGAAAATTATTTATGAATAAAATTAGACTTCTAAAACGACAATTATTTAGGAACAGAGGGAGTATTAAATAGTGGGATCCATTTTTTTTTTTTAACAATTAGAAGGTTAAGGAGAGAGTAGAGATCGAACTCATGACCTCACCTTACGATATTTATCACCTAAATTATTAGGTTACAAACGAAAAAATATTGTAAAAAACAACATATTTTCCTTTTATATTTGTTATCCTTAGTAAAGTTATATGGGATGGATTCATAAAAAGTGAAATTCCTTTAATATGTATTTTTTATATATAAAATTTAAATTTAAAATATTATTTAAAAAATAAAAATTGATAAAAAAAAAAAAAAACCGCATATTTAAAAGGAGTTAAAATAGAAAGTTGAAAAGTCATTGCTCCACGAGGAAACATTAAAGATGCTATCGGTTGTTTGCATTGTTTTATAGTATTTGTTTTAATCAAAACGACATTTGCATGGCTACAGTAGTCTAAGCACCTAAAGGTGTCTACTGTTGAGCTTTTAGACCCAACTTTCACGAGTTACTTTCATTTTACAACCATAACTATTTATTTTAATTTTTAATATTTATTTACTTATTTTTAAGAGTTGCATTTCTTAAAAATAATTTAACACTTAAATAAATAAATAAATATTTATTTTAAAAAATTAAAATGAAATTAAAACTATAAATATATTATTCTTGGTATTTTTTAATATAAATATATAAAACAATAGGGAATTAATATTCTAGTTACAGGACAATAACAAGAAAAATTGAATAATATTTTTATTTCAAAAAAATTTTTTTCATTATTTGTTAAGTGCAAAAATATTAAGGCTAGTTATATCCATTAAAACAATTTGCAAAAATATATTTATAGTAAATTTTAAGGAATGGGGCAAATTTCACTTTTACAAAAGTGATTTTTTATAGTGTTTTAAGTCTAAAAATTAAGCCCCCACATGCCTGGCCACGAGGGGCACCATGGTGGGACCTTCCCTTCCCCCTTTGATTTAAAAAAAAAAGTCTAAAAATTAAGAGTTTGTCCTTTTGCATGCTATAAATTGTGTGGTTAATGTGTGTTTTGTAGGACTTATTATTAAACTAGAATTAAATTTATTTTTCTGCACTTTCTTTTTAAAGGGGGACAAAATACTAAAACACATAATATTGTACCATAATCTCACATGCAAATACTATATATATATATATATATATATCTCATTGTTAATAGGGTCCACCATTACTAACATGTAAAAAATAATATTAGATAAAGGTACATTTTTACCTCTAATATTTATCAAATGTACTTGGTATAGTTGGTCAACTACATGAATAGTGACATAGTTGGCCATGTGGCATAGATTGACATGTGCCCTTACTTATGTGGAAGAATGAGTTGACACATAGGTTCGCAGTGAGACTTTTCTTTTCTTTTCTCTCTCGTCTGGTTTGCTAGTAACAATGCGTCTTATAGGGATTTTGGTCATTTTTGACCAAAATCACCTCTTTTTCTCTTTTTTTTTTTTGTATGGTTTTTGCTTGTATGTTATAGATTCATTATGGATTTATATCATTTTGTCAATAGTGCCTCATTTCAAGTGAGGATTATGTTGATCAATAATTTTTTGGTTCATGGGTTTGTTGTTCTGCAAGATCTAAGAGTGGTGGAAATCATCTCTGTTTCTGTTAGTCATAACCAAGTCAAGCATGAAGAGTCTTCACTCGCTTGTTGTTGGTTGCTTCAGTATGTGCTAAAGTTCGGGTTGTGTCTATGGAAAGGTTTCCAGCGAGCATCTTTTGGAGTCGTGTTTTTGTGCAGTTGGAGCTCCCAATTTGCTTTCTATTGTTCAGCATGGATCGCTCTTCATCTGAATCCATGGCAGAGGTCATCTCCTCCATGGAAACTCAAGCTGATCTGGGTATTAATCAAGCTCACTATTGTTGTTATTGTTGAAGACCCTTCATAGATCAGATTCCCTTTCCTTCAACATTCAAGGGATTCATCTTCTTGTAAGTTGAGGAACAACTAGGATGTTGTAATATCCCTTATTTCAAGCATCGGTGTCAGTGAAAGCCACAGCCTCCTGGCCCTCTGTCTCCAACAAATTAGGGTTTATACCCTCACAAAAGTTGGTAGATTAGTATAATGGGCTTCTTTTTATGTAATGGATCCATGGGTCTTAACCCCTGTAATGGATCCATAGCCTAACCCTACCATTTCCTCAACCAAAATTCAATTAAACTAGATAAAATGACTCTACTACGACAGATTCGCAGGTCTAACTTTAAAATTTTTTTGAGAATTTTAGGAAAGGAATTGAAGCTCAAATTTTACATAGACTTAGATCTATATGTCTAGTATATGCTATAAAAATTTCAACTTAATTGGATAACTACAAAGAGATATACTAATGGATGAGCACATCCAGCTCAACTATTCCTGATAGATTGAAAACTTTCTCATAGTAGAAACACTTCGATATAAAATCAACTAAACTTAAAAACTAAAATATTTTAGAGTATTCTTCAAAGTTTCTAGCGAATCAAACCAACCCTAATTTAGAGTTTCTTAACTCAAGATATAAACAAAATACAGAAGCTAGAAAATTCAGAAAAATAGTCTAAATTTTTACCTTGCAATCCTAACAAAGTTTCCACCTTTCAAATGCTTAAAATGACTTCATAATTGACATACAAGCACCATAGTATGTCTATAAGGGTCTCAAGAAATTACTTACAAAAGTTAGTTGAAATTGGAGTTCAATTACTCTTCTAAATCACCTTAGTTCACTAGTTATTCCAAAGATAACAACTTTGCACTTGACTTGCTTTCCCTCTGACACAACCTCTAACTCACTTAGTTCAACTTTGCTAAAGCCTCATAACCTTCATATAAGACTTTTAGATTAAAGAATTGAGTCTTCCTTTATATAGGCAAGCTCACTTCTCTTGATTTTCATTTGTTTTGGTGCTCTTGAGTTCTTTTTTTTTTTTTTTTGAAAGCAAATGATTGCATTAGAGAGAAGCCACAAATGCCAAATACAAGAAGAGACAAGCTCCATCAACCATGGGAGCCATAGATGTCATTGATACTACTCTTACTAATAATGTTTTTATAAAAGTACTTAAAATGACAACTACTAACCAACTTGAGCACAAATAAAGATTAAGTTCAGTTAGTGAAACCAAAAAGATAAAAACATCAACTTTAAGACATCAATCCAGGTTATCTGGATTCACAGCAAGAGCCTCCCATGCCTTGCTCTTCCCAGCATCAGTTTCAGCGTGGGCTTTCTTCATTAGTGTTGCTTTCCTATGGTTATGGGGTCTGGCAAGAACCTTAAGTTTGACCCTTTTTAATTGAGTCTTTCTAGCTTTTAGGCTAGCCTGCTGTGTGCCAAAAAGAGCTTGGGCTGTTAAAGCTGTGGTGGGGAGCAGGAGGTCCTGCCTGGCCCCTTTTTATGCTTAGGCTATCCTCACAATCAGCATTGAGGGCCGGGTTTAGAAAGATTTCCACTTCTATTAGGTTTTGACCCCTAGAACTTTGGCCCATCAACTTTTCCTGATTCTCTTTATCATTGGCAACTTATAGAGTAGCTTCCATGTCAGCGAGATTTGAGGTTACTATAGAGATAGCCTTGGTTTCCCGTGAGCTAGTTGCAAGGGCGTTGCATTGCCCAATGCTTAGAGCTACCATTTTGGATGCAATATGCTCTAATATTGGTGGCAGGGCTTCTCCGGGATTTCCTTAATTGGTAGGCAAGATTTATTCTTGAGGACTGTAAGTGAGTTACTGTGATGGAATATCAGTGATTGTAGATTGAAGAGTTTGGAGGACAAATAACATCATTCCATTGAATAAAGGAACTACCCACTGGTTTCCTTTTTAGTAATGCACAAAACCAGGGGCCATAGGCTTGGTTTGAGCTTACTATGAGGTCTCGAGCCTCTTGAGTTTTCACAATTCTGTAGAAGCTTGATTAGTGGTCTAAGAAACCATACCGGTAGCAGAATGCAAGCATCCCCTCACACCTGAAGTGCACCCATTCTTCCTTTCTAGGTCTGCAATTATAGAAACTTTAGGGAAAGGCTTCTTAAGGTCTAGTTTTACCTTAATTCGTATAATGGGATCCCACTCCTCATCATTCAACATTATCTCTTCAGAGCTTACTAACCTTTCAAAGATCGAGTCAGCTATATTTTGGGCGTTTAAAGGTGTCACTTAATTCATTGGAAGACCAAAGATTTGAACCCATGCATTTTCTGTTGAGAAATCGATTTCCTCTATGGTTTTGCTCTGATCCCATTCTTTGATCATAAGGAGATTCTTATGGATGGAACTAGGAGTACCTTCCAAGATTCTCAGCTTGTCTTGCTCAGATTCAAAACTAAAAAAAAAAAATTATTGGGCATGTTAAGATCTTTCACCACCAAAGAGTTTGCAAAAGCCCAGACCTGAGACAAGATGTTATGGATTGCTTTTGCTTTGTATTTCCTATCTTCAAGAATTCTACCCAGGAGATTGAGTTTGGAATGTTGTAGGTTCTCGTCTAGACTTCATCCAATGTTAGAGCTTGAGCTTTGAGTGTCAAGCATTTGATTTCTTCCGAGGGTTTAGCATTTGAGCTGCTAGCCATTAGCGAAGAGAGGAGTATTTGGGAGGATAGAGGGTGATTTAGGGCGAGGATGTTTAAAATGAGAAGCTGAGAGGAGTTTTCAAGGCCTTGATCTTGACCCCTTGCCCTCTACCAAACCTATCCTCCTAGATGAAACCTTCATTAGAAATTCCAAACAATTCTCTACTATTAACAATGGTTGGGTTTTGAAGCATGATCTTGGTGAAGGTGCAAATATTGATGCTTTATTCAAAGAGATTAAAGACTTTGAAAACCAAGGCAATAAAGAAGAACTTGACACTCAACCCCCTCATCCTTAAAAAAAGAGAACAAGGCATGAAGGAACTTCATCTCAAGGCCCTCAAGCCTTTGGTGATGAGCCATAATGGGTTGGGCAATTATTTAATTGCATGAGCTTATGGAAGAAAACTTTAACTCGCATTTTGATTAAGTAGATGCAAGCATTGCTCATCTTCAACATGATGTCCATTACCTTTTTGAGCAACAAGGATACTCTTGCTCATATGCACCTTTCACTCATCCTCCTCTTCCTCCGCCTCAACAAGACTAGTTTATTTTTATGTGTTTTAGTTTGTTATGTGTCAGTTTATGTTTAGTTTATTTTCAGTTTATTTTCGATTTATGAGCTTTGAGCTGTGATATGTCTTAGTTTATGTCTTATTTATGTTTAGTTTATGACTAGTTTATTTCCATTTTACAATTGGTATCTTGATATCATTGTAATCCTATCCTTTTATTAATGCAGGTTTCTTTTTATTTAAATATCTTTTTGCATTTTGACAAAGGAGGAGAAATATAAATATTTGAGTTTGTAATGTAATTGATGGTGCTACTAGTAGCTAGCATTGTAAGTGCTACTAGTTTTGCCTAATATTTGTCAATGCCTAATAGTTGTCAAGTGTTTATTAAGTGATTATCATGTTTCTTATTATGTTTATTTTTTTTTTCTTATGCATATTTGTGATGTTAGGCCTTACTTTGCTTTTGTCCCTCATATTAAATTTATTTTAACAAAGGGGGATAAGTTTTTAAAATTATATTTCTTATCATGTCCTAAGAGGGAGAAATAGAGGGAAAGAAATAGAGAAATACAATATTTTTGTTAATTTGCCTTTATTCATTCATTATTATTTTTGTATTTCAATTGGCATTCATTTTTTTGAATTTTCAATTTTCAATTGGTATCATAATTACTTATTAATTTCCAAGTAATATTTTTGATTAAATTCCCTTCTTATTAATTTTATTTTATGCACATATATATTAAGGGGGGTGAAATTCAAATAATTTTCAAGCATTAAAGGGGAGTTCAAACATGTTTGCATTATTATTTTTATCAAATAAGTTTGTTAAACTAAAAAAAGGGAGATTGTTGGCCTTAGTAATGATCAATCTTAATTTTGATCTTAACAAACTTAAGTTTGAGCATCTAATATGTTAGCTACAAGTGTGTATAAGTAAGGAATCAATTGAAAGTCAAATAAATCAAAGAAAATCAACTCTAGGAAGTGGTCACGAGCTAAGTCTCTATCGGAATCAGAATCGGGACTCAATTGGTTTAAAAGAAGCAAAATCCAGAACCAATCCCTAGCCCAGTCCCGATCGAGACATGGATCGGGATATGGTAGTCCCACTCGGGATAGAAGAGACTCAATTGGGACTCAATTCTTCAAAATTTGAAGAAGTGGGCAAAACCAATCCCTTGTCCAAGTCCCGAACCGGACAAGGCGGTCCCAACTAGGAGTCCCCCCCTCCCCCAAGGCTCTTTCAATGTATTTTTTTCAAAAAATAAGACAATGACCAGAATCTCATAATGGAACTGAGATTTCTAGTTAGAAAAAATAAATAAATTATTTTTGGACATATATTATATACGAAAAAAGTAATTTATATATTTAACATGAAGAAATGATTTTATTATTCTTTTTCATAATATTTTATACACTAAATATATATCAAGAATTACCCTCCTTCCTAATGTTTTTAATTTTATGATAAATATTAAAATGGCGTGCCAATTTCACTAGTCTGATTAAATAAAATTTTTTAATTATTTATACACCAAAATTTTCTATAATAACCATTCAATATTTTTTCCTTAACATATGGTTGTCATGATTTCTATTTATCATATAATTATTATCAGTGATGAAATTATTAAAACCTTACGAACAAATTAATTAGTTTTTTATGTGATTATTACACTAAAATATATACAATCTTCCTAAATTGATCAATATATTATATATGTTGAATATCCTATACGTATTATTGAGTATTAATTTGTATTAAAAATAAAAGGTATTTTATTAGCTTCATATTCCAATTATTTAGTTAATTAGAGGAAAACTGTGCAAATGATTGCAATAATCAAAACGTATTAATAACCCTCCTCATGAATAAAAATTTATAAAGTTTGTCATAAACTTGCAAATCAACATTATAATCCATGAATTCTTTTTAACAAAAACTTGTCACTAAAATTAATTATTTAATTATCTTTACACCCATTCTATTTTCTTTCACTCTCTCTTTTCTTTTTGTACATAGAGGAAATTTCAATTTTAATTTACATTTCTTTTTAGAAAATTTTATAAATCGCATTTTAATAAACTATAATTTAACACATCATGTTAATTTACATGCACATATATATATTCAGAAGTCCCTGTTTTAATTTATTTCATCTCAAAAAAAAAAAGACATTAAATTTAACGGTTGACAATTTAAATGGTGCATAAATGTGATAGACATGGAAGAGTTGGTCCAATATTAGTTGGTAAGTAACTATATCCATACAAAAATTTCAAATATATAGAATATTAAATTAAAAAAAACTAATTTAGTTTTTAAATGTAATTTTTACCATTATTTTCTTTGAACTAATTTCACACATTCTACCAATTATATTTTTGATATTAAAACAATATATAAATTTTAGAAAATGTCCTTATATATATATATATATATATATACATATATATTAATTTTGACTTAATAATAATAATAATAATAATATAAGATATAAATATTCTATTTTAAAAAAGATAAAATTGTTATTATCTTATGTAAATATTTAAATCCTTTCAATAGGTAGTAGTAGGTCATTTAATGAAGGATAGAAATTAAAATTTAATGGTTAGAATTGTGTGATATTATGTCATGATGACACTATAAAAAGCCTCTATTTTTTTATGACATGGATGTTAAGTTGGCCAATTCACATGGTTGGCAAACTATAGCATTGCTCAATATTTATAATAAGGAAGAAATTTACTCCTAAAGAACATTTAAGAATATTTTATTTTTATTCTTTTTGTCCATCTCATCTTTTTTTTGTTTTTTTTTTTTTAATAATTCATTAAGGAAACTAGTGAAGAGGAGAGTCCTCTAAAACATCCAAAGAAATATGAGTCGGCACCTCCTCTAACAAAATACAATCCTCACTGAGATGCAAACCCCACTTAAGCAAGATTATCAGCAACAGAATTAGGACATAAGAAACGGAAATAAAATCAGATACTGAAGCAAAATGACAAATCTCTGCAAAAACAAGACTGGACACATCTGACATCTCGACTGTGACTAAAGCTATGCAGTCGAGAAATCGCTATTTGAGTAGTTTGATTCAACTTCAAGGCTTTTGTACCGACATTCAAAATTTTATGAACCTATTACGAAAACATACCCAAGAATTGCCACAAAACCATGCATCCAATGCCCAGTAGCATCTCGGATTAATCCTCCAACTAAAATATTTAATTGGTTAAAAATTTATTTTAGTTTTAACTAATCTGAATTATTTATTTCACATCCTTAGCAATTGGAGTTTGTATTCTGTGACTTGTTGACATTCTCAGTCTCTCACACTTGAAATAAAACAAAATTTATTTCATTTTTATTGAAATTACATAATTCATATGCATAAAACTCATCAACATATACTACTTGCAATCAAATGGAAATACTATTTGGAACTCCTTTTCCTGTAACCCCAGATTCAGAGAATGGTTTCAAGAGTTCATACGGAACAACTCCAGCTCCAGCTCTATTTGCATTCTTCAAATCGTTATTCTTCTCATCAATGTTTGCTTCAAGCTCTTTCAATCTTGCAGTGAACCTTTCATATGCAGTCTTAATGACCGGATTTGCTTCCCAAGATGGTTCTAATGTTTCACCAATATACTCCTCCTCAGGTGAATGTCCTGATAGAACATCCAAAACAGCCATCACTTTAGTTGCTTGAATCTGTGATGGGAAGCATTTCAACAATGTATATTCTGGCTTTTTTAAGAAGAGTTCCATCTCCTGCTCTGATGGATTCTCAGTTGGCATATTTGTTCTAGCCATTGTTGGCCTATTAGGGAAGTACCCAGCAAAGACATACTGTCCAAAATTCACAGCAGCATGATGACCTGAGGCTACCCAAAGTATGGTGGTTAAAACTTGGATTAGGTCTTGTTGCGTATTCAGGACAGGCCACCATGGTTCATCTTTCTTGTCCTCATGGCCTTTAGTACGAACTTCATCCCAAAATGCCTGAAGCTCGGTGTCAGATTTGACTTTACTTGCTTCTGGGTAGTAATGGTTCACATAGTCAGTAACCCATAGCTTGATTGCATCCCACAGCTCTAAACCATCATTGGCATATGGGTAATCTTCAATTGCCAGTTTCAGACCATGCTTCGCTGATGGATCCTCAACTGCCATTCCCCTGTAAATTGATCAAATAATCAATTTTTCATCAAGTCAACAACTAATTGCCTCTCATGAAACATAATAATTATTGTTGAAAAATGTTGTACCTCTTAATCAAATCATCTGGCAATGCTTCTGTGTCGAAACGCCAAAGCTTGTCATAGGCAACAGAGCTAAGTTCAAGGGAGTACTTGCCAGGATTGAAAGTGCTTTCAATGATTCCACCTGCATTGATAAGCTTTCCTCGAGCAAGAGCATTGATTTCCATAGTGTATCGGAAATGAGGATGTAAAAGTCTGTAGATTGGGTGCATTTCGCTGAGCTGTCTATTAGCTGCAATGATGTATGGCTCTACACAACAATGTGTCCTCAACCTGTAAAAGAGGTAAATTTTCCGATTGTTAGATTATTGACAAATATAGGGTCAACCGTGTAAAGTTTCAGTATCAGTTCGCATATATCCTAAAATGTTTACGTACCAGTGGGAGACAAGTTGGTGAATGCCAGAGTCATGAGCCAAGACATGTGCTTTTGCCAGCCTCCATAGCCAACAACTAGTTGCATCATAGCTGGGTGTAAATACTTGTTTCCATTGTGGCTTGTCGCCTATTTTTGGGCGAGTGAGTTCAATAGCAACAGGTCTTAATGTGCTATCATTGACGAGGAAGAATAGTGTTCGAGAACCATATAATGTGCTGTCTTCAAGTTCTCTCACTTTGGCCACATATGGCAAGAGCAGATCATGGTAGTCCAATACAAACAGCCTCTTTTGTTTTAATGCCTACATAAGAACCACCACAATTTCTAAGGATTTGTTTGGATTCAAAACAAAACGGTACGAAAAGTTATCTACAATCTTCTATAACATACCTCTTCAACAGTCATGAAGCCTCTGATTTCTTTTTCAATAATTTCTTTTGTGATTGCTGATTCAGGTGGACCATAGACTTCAGGATCAAGTGCACTCTTTAAGGGCCATTCCTGTGAGCAGAGCAAAAGAATTTAGTGGTAAATGGCAATTTACCAAGCAAAATGTGTCTTCTGATATGAAAGTTAGGCTCACCGTAACTAATTGGATACCCAATGGATTAAGACCAGCAAGTGTTTGACGAGAAAACTCTTCATCCCTAAACCAAGCAAATTTATCTCCTGCAGCAAGAGAAAATTAATTTTAGAATCATAAACATATAGATAATGTCTGTACATGGACAGAAGCGAGAAAGAACCATACTGTCGAACATTTCAGGTGTCTCAAAACGTAATAAATCATTTTTAGTCTCCGTAGCGGCTTTCACTGTTCTTGGTAATAGTGTCTGAAGATACCAAGGTTTCTCTGTATCTTTAGGCAATTCAATTCCTTCGTTAAATAATGTGTCAATGGCAGTAAAGTAAGGAAAGCCGAGAGTTTTGTCAACAAGTGCAGTCTCTATTGAAGGCACCAGCGCATGCAAGAGAGATTTTACTGTATTTATGCCAAATGTTGCTTCTTTCAATTCCGAAAATGCCTCATCTCTTGGAACGTATATGTCGCTGCTTCTTGATTCTGATAATGGATCTGCACTCATGAAAACAAAAATGAGAAACAAATTACCATTTGTATGTAAATCAACTTAAATTTGGTGTTGAACTCTAAGAGTAAAAACATGAATAACATTATGGTAGACCTGTTTTAGCGCGTGGACGTCCTGTTCTACAACGCCTGGGGTATGGGAACTCTTTACCACCAAGAACAGGTCTTTTTAATTCTGGGTCACTGTCTGGATCTCCAAGGTCATTATATGTATCGTAGTCATAAATCCTTTCAAATGTCTTTCTCTCCCCTTGTCCATTTCCTCTTAAATTTCCCAATTCTTCTTCTCTTACCCTCTTCAGTCCATCTGGTGTATCCGATGGTAGGTAGGACTGTTTCATGCGTCATAAACACATCAGATTTAGATTCACATTACAATTAGCTGTGTTCAAATATGCATTTAAAGCCATCCCTTTGACTTCTTGTTATCCGTGACAATTATTTCTAATCACTAAGCAACAACCTTACTGGTATACTATATAGGTATAAATCAAGTTAGGTGCGTATAATCTGTATAAATTATCCTTGAAAACATCCAGAAGAAGAAAGAGTAACCTTGTTGGTAAAGAAAATTCTTTTATTGGGATTGTCATGCTTGGAATGAGCCCATGAATTGCAAGAAAATGTAACAGGGCCATTGGGGAAGCCTTCAAGAGTGATGCTGTCGATGAAAATTTCTTTGTGATGTTCATTCTCTACAAGTACAGCTCCAACCTCACCGAAATCTGTTGGAACCGTGAATTTTGCTTCTAACTTCACCTCACCAGCCTTTTGAATTCCCAGATGAATATGAGCATATGACTTCACTGTATCCTTCTCCAGCCCCGTCTCTGTTATTAAAAAATATATATATATAATGTTCAATTATTGACAATCTTATAGTAATAATAATGTATTTTATTGTATTATTACTAAAGCATATATAAATATTCAATTATTGACAATCTTCTCTTTCAAATATTTTGAAATAAATACATATATTCGAAATGAATTTATTTTAATTTTGAATATTTAACCAAAATGAAATTTAAGATCCAATTTGGTTTAATTGGATTATTTTGACTGAGTTTGATTTTTGATTTTTTGTTAATTTGGTTTGAGTAGAACCATACTTACTCCTAAATACTCTTATATAGTTTATTTAGTACAAAGCTGTTCGGAAAGAGATCAAATAATCAAATTGAATGATATTAATTTGTAAAAAATTTTACAAACGTTGAAAACTATAAATAACATAGTATAGTACTAAATATTAAAAGATAAATTCAACTTTTTTGTATATCTCATTTGAAGCATATTGAGAAGGTGGTAACTTAAAATATTTGGCGTAATACATAAATGGTCCATGCATTTGTCATTTTTTATCATATTAATACCTCAACTTATATTTTTGTCATTTTAACACCTGAATTTGACTAAAATGTAATTTTTAAACCCCTGTTAGCACATGTGGTATGGAATAACGAATCAATATGTGTCACATCATAAAGGTTTAACTGATTAAAAATTACAAGTAGATGTATCAAACTGACAAAAAATGACAAATACATAGGGTGGTAAATGCATTATGTCATTATATTAATACAAACTAATACATTCTAACCAAATTTAGGTGTCAAAATATCAAAACTATAAATTATGGTATCAAACTAATAAAAAATGATAAAATACAAAATATCAATGTATGTATTATGACTAAAATATTTCTTTTGATTGTCATTCTAATTAGATGAAACGCCACAAGCGACAAATACATATCATTTATTTTTTTTTTTTCGAGAACTGACAAATACATATTATTATTATTTGGCTATTGGCATTATTAAATTAATATATATATATATATATATTAATAGAAAAATGTTTAGTGTCAGGAGACATCATGAATCTCACTTTTATCAAAATACCCTTAGACATTTTTATAATTATATTATTAAAAAAATTTAAAAAAATTATTTACAAATTACATATATTTAAATTCTTCCATGACAATTCACCCTGTGAACTTTAGATTTTGGATTTCAAGAAAAATATAAAAAAATTACATTTAAAAAAAATTAAAAAGAGCACCATCATCATCCATATTAATAATATAAGGGAATTGATTTTTGAAGCGGGCCCACTGTCAATCAGTACAATAAAAAAATCAGTGGAGGCTGTGCATTTACTATAAAACCAACTAAAAAAAAATAGCCCCCATTATTTGCAGGGGTAAATCTGTCAGAACAAAAAAAATTCAATAAAAAAGTATGGGCGGCTACGCTATATCTGTCACTACTCATAATATAATTTTATTTTTTTTACCAAATACTCATAATACAATTTGGTGAAAGGGGTCGGTCACCTTTGCTAAGTAATGTATTAATAAATTAATCT
>CATIWK010081445.1:0-12668 GCA_949634005.1 Mallotus japonicus
AAATAATTATATATATATAATAAAGGCACGAAAGAAAATCAAGTTTAGTAGGTAAAGAAACGGCAACAATAGAATGCTAAGGACTCTGACGCGTCCACACATTTGAGGAACCATGTTCCTTAGAGATTGTGATGAGAACTGAGAACAATTCCTGAATTCCATCGATCCATCAAGAACTACTGCGTACTGTACTAACTTCTGTTTGGTTCTGCCTAATATTCCACAACATATCTGTCTATATTTTCCAGATTTTTGATTTTAATACAACTTGGAAACAGTTCCTAATATCAACTTTATATATTAATACTTTTAATATTAATTATAAAAAATTGAATTCTTATTAGTTATAAGCTGAACCAAACAAAAGATGATGGACATTATAAGGTGAGGTAATGAGTTCAATCCCCCTTGACCTCACAGTTGTTCAAAAAAAGTCTATTGCTATAAGCTGAAAGTTAAGTAATTCGGTGGTATAATTTTATTTAATACATTAATAAATAAAATTAATTATCGTTTTTTTTTAAAAAAAATCTGTTGCTGTGTCATTAGTTTATATGTCGATATCATAATAACAATTCTTATATATCTTTCACTGGAAAATATATTGCTGCTAAAATAAAAAAAAATACAATCAAGGAGAAAATTAACAGGTAAAGGAAAGGGAAAGCCAACTCAAAATGCATGCACCAGTACCAGCATTGGGCACATGCCATTGCCATGCATGTGCTAAAAGGTTGTTAAGAAATTAATTAAAAAAAAAAACACAAGTTACAAAGAATAATGTAAATTTGGTTTATGTCTATTTAATTATTTATCATGGTGTATGTGTATCATATCTTAATTAACAGTGTGAATAATAAACAAAAGTAAAGAAAAAAAAATGCATGCCAAAGTGTAAAAATGGTGATGTTGAAGAAGAAGTAGATTTTGTTCTAAGGCAAGAGACAACTCTGCAAATCTACACCCATGTTTGCAGCACAAATTGTAAAAGAAAAGCAATGATCCAAAAGGACTAAATTTAAGTTGGTGTGATTTAATGGGCATATATGTATATTGATAATGAGAGTTAAAATGGTAGATGGTGCTTGCTGGTGTTCTTTTAAAAGGGATATCTTCTAATGGAATAAGTGGGAGATTGCATGGGGACCATTTTATTTAGCACATATTGGCAAAGAAGGCAAAGAGAAAAGAGAAGAACAGGCCATAGTCATTTGGCTTTGGCCTATAATAGTGATTATGCTTGACAAAATTTAATTACTACAATATATTATAATAGTTTGATGCAATGAATATTTCTAAAATGCATATATCATGACTCAAACCTGAAACATCACTTAAGTAAGAAAGTCCTTACTAGCTTATTTCAATATTATTATTGTTCCGGTAAAATATTGAGATTTGATTGTTTTTTCTATATTTCAAGATAGTAATATGTTACCGTAAACAATAATAAGAATAAATATTTATACTTGAGATTAAATTTGTGCACTGGGCGCTAGTGAGGGAGTAGTTAAATGATAACTCTTCTCTAATGACATCATAAGGAGTAGAGTTTGATTCTTGCCGTCGTCGATTTAAAAGGAAGGACTGTCCTTATTATACAGTCCACCAAAATTTAGATCATATAACATCCCTATTAACCAAAAAAAATTTTGTGCACTGGGCACACATGCAAAGAGCTAACTTGGTGGTAGAGGGATACATATAAGCTAAGGGTTGTGAAATGAAAATTGAATGCCAGTAGAGTGTGTTAGTAGCTAGCTACTATATATTGTGTGTGGTTTTAAGATGTGGGTGTCGGCCATGTGGGAAGTTAAAGGAGACCCACAGGCATAGGAGACTTATATATATATATAGAAATAGGGCAATGGCAATCGCTTTCTAAGAAACAAAAGTCTAAGTTTCTATGTTCAATAAATGATAATCATGTCCTCTTGCCACTTGACCAGAACAACCACTTTAACCCCTCACAGCACAGGTGGTTGTAGCTGATCAGTTTTTATTTGCTTACTTCCCTCACCATCCATCTTCTTGGCCCTCACCTACTTTCTTCCTTAGTGCCACTGCCATGGCTCTGCTGTGGTCCCCTTTTTTAGGGTTTTTATTCACCCATGTGACTTGCTTCTGCTCTGTACTGTACTCTTTTCCAGTGCCTGGAGGATTTTATATCTTCATGTACTGCCTCACTGTTTTATTTCAAGGAAATGGTCAACTCAAATCTTCACTGCTGCACCAAAAAAATATAAAGTAACAAACATATTCTATTCAGATGTCAAGTTATAAAAAATTTAGATTCTCTTAAATCAAGTTTCGAAAATCCAAAGTTTTGAATTAAATTTTATATTTAAAAAATATATACAGAAAAAAATTTACTCCCTTTACAAAAAAAATAATAAAAAAAAACGGATTTTGGTTGAAGTATCATATTATAAAAATTTAAATTTTTTTAAATAAATTTTTAAATTTAAATTTTATGTATAAAAATATATAGTAGAAGAATTTTCCCCTTTATAATGTTTATCCAACTCGATTCTGGAATAATTAAAATTTATGCTAGTATCAAATATCAAGAGTGCTATGATGCAAAAAATAAAAATGATTATAATAAATTTATTTCTTTCTTATATGTAATTTAGAAATAAATAATTTTATTAGTGCTGTAAGAGTAATAAATATTTATTGTTTTTTATTTTTTTTAAAATATTAACATAAATTAATCACGATTGATACAATATAATAAATAAAAAAAATTAATAAAAGCTGAATTATGCCCTTAATTTGTAATTTGGAATCTCGTGATCTTATGCCATAGACCAATTCTTGTCTTAATGGTTTTCTTTTTTATAGGAGAAATCATAGATTCATCTCATAGAGGCTGGAAATGCATCCTTAATTAATTAATTGTTTTAATCTTTAATTAATAATCTCGAAGTTTGAATATAATCTTCATCATATCTTCCTTGTAATCTTTTTCGTATCAAATAATGTGTGTATATATATATATATATATATATATATCAAGGAATCATGTCACAGGTTTGCTGTAATTACACTTCTAATGTATGTACATAGATTATATATATTTTTTTTTTTTGAACAACGATAAAGATTATATTGCTTATCAAGTCTATAATACACTCAATTCTTTCGTATCCTTGTAAAAACTTAAGGAAGAATAAATGTCTTTATATTGTGGGAAGTTATTCACATTTTGATAAAAGTTGTACATGACTCACAATTTATGGCTGTTTGTATACTTAAAGAAAAAGTAGACTTTTTATTTTTTAGAACTATTTTTATTAATACAAGTTCATCTAATCTAAATATTCACAAATTATACAGCAAAGAATAGTCTCTTTTTTCAAATAGGTAAAAAATAATCCTATTAACTATTTACATGATCAATTTTTAACCAATTTTAGTTTTGACTTTGGCAATCAATTTTAAACTTTTAATTTGTGTGTATAATCTAAGTTGAGATTAAAGCTATAATCAATAAACATTGGATTGATGTGCAAATAAAGTTATTTGGGAGTCAAAACTCCTCACAGTCCCTGTCACAATCATTGAGGAGCACCATGAGATAAAGAAGAACCAAATTCAAGTCATTTGATAAAGTAGAACTCCTCACGATCGTGAGAAATTCAGTCATAATCCGAACAAATAAAATTCAAGTAGAGTTTTGAGGTTGAACTCCTCGTTGCCCCTCCTCATGACCGCGAGAACACTCACGGATCCTCTACTATCTTTCTAATGGCTAGATCGAAGCTCCAACAACTATAATCTTGAATGTTATGGTGATGAGCATCCTCTTCATGATTGTGAGCACTCCCTCAATTGCAAAAAAACTGAAATTTCAATAAATAAAGGAGGAGAAGGTTAGAGTTTAGTGGTTGTGTTCCTAATAGCTAATTTTCACTTCAACTCCATAAAATACCTCTTGATTGAACATTTAAGAAGTTAGGAAAATGCTTGATTCAATTTATTGTATAAAAGCTTTGTAATTTTTCTTATTTTCTCTTTGTGAATTATTTTTTTTATAAATGAACTCTTATTGAGTTGGCATAATACATCCACAACTCTTTGTATTTGTCACTTTTTGTCAGTTTGACATA
The DNA here is from genome assembly GCA_949634005.1 of Mallotus japonicus. NCBI lineage: Eukaryota > Viridiplantae > Streptophyta > Magnoliopsida > Malpighiales > Euphorbiaceae > Mallotus > Mallotus japonicus. The sequence continues at coordinate 4,116 of CATIWK010081445.1, forward strand.
TCAACTTATAATTTTGTCATTTTAGCACTTGAACTCGCCTAAAATTTTGAAACCTCTATCAGCACATGTGGCATAGAATATTGAGTCAACATGTGCCACATTTTAAGGACTGGACTGACAAAAAACTACAAGTAGAGGTGTCAAACTAACAAAAAAGGGCAAATATAGGGGTGGTAGATGCATTATGTCATCAGATTAGTGCAGATTAGTGCAAATTAGTGCAAATTTAAGTGTTTAAATAGCAAAACTGTAAGTTGAGGTATCAAATTAACAAATTATGCCAAGTGTAAGGGCCACAAATGTATTATGCCTATTGAGTTTGTGTCTACCACTAAAAGCTATGGAGTGTTTAGTTGATAGGATCTCTTTATATACACTTTCTTTGGATTAAGAAAAGAGGTAATGAGGATTAAGATCAACTTAAGTTTGAGTGTTAGCTTTGAAAACACTTGGTGAAAGGTTCAATTGTGAGTCTTATGTAAAACTTTTGATGTTTGTTGTAAGAGTTTGAGTGCTAGCCTTAGGAAAACACTTGGGTTGAGAAGTTTAAAGAGAAACCTTTAAAAACTCTCTTTTTTTTTTAGCGAAATAAAATATATTAAAACAAACTAAAGGATTACATCAGGATAAGACAGACTACTGTCTTGAGAAACAACTTGGAAGCAACTATGAACATAAGTTAACTTTGATATTGGGAGATGCTTGCTTAGGCATAAGCTAAAGCTGAGAAAGACTAAGTGGCTTGGGCTTTCATCAGACTTTTCAGCCAACTAGATGACAGCTGGTAGGCTAGTGCTAGCTGAGCTGAAAGCTTCAGAGAAGTCGATCATATTTTCTTTAGTCTGCATACACTGACTGACAGTGTCAGCATTGCCATAATTTTCTTCAGCTTGTTCCACACGCTTGGGTAAGACAGGTTCAGATGGAAGCCCAGGTAGAGGCAGGTGAAGCAGACGCGCCTGAGAAGAAGAAGTTGGAGCTGAGTTAGGCAAGACCATGAGAAGTTGAGCTGATGTATGACTTTCCTCCATGGACCGAGTTTGCCTCATCGCGTGTCGGTTTGTGCGAGTAACAGCGTTAGGAGTGGGTTGACAGGAAGCTGGAGCTGAGTTAAGCGAAAGCTTCTTGGTGGTATAGGTTAGTTGAGCTAATAAACGACTATCCTCCATGGATAGAGGTAGTCTCTTCTCTTGCTGGTTTTTAGGAGCAGTAGTGATGAGAGTGAGTTGGACATAGAACTCCGAGGGAGGTGGGTTTAGGACTGATTCCCACGGGGATTCAGCGAATATCCACAAGCCATGTACTGCCTTGCAGATCTCTATCCTTGAGATCTCATTAAGAGTAGCTTATTCACTCTTAAAGTCATTTTTGAGAAGAGCTGTGTAGGGAGAATGGTAGTTAACACCGTGGCTTTGTTTGGAGAGATTTCCATAACCACTTTGAAGTTTGTCGAGTTGTTGAAGGTTGGGGGCGGAGGCAGCTGCCAGGATGGAGAGGAGATGAGCATAGCGGTGGTTGCGATCAAGGTTGATGTGTTGTTGAACATGGTGTTGTGAGCTAGAGAACACAGAAAGCACAAGACAAAACAGCAGCAGAAGCTGCACCAAAGAGAGAGTTCCTCTCACTAACATCTCACTAACAACTAGTGAGCACCTTTAAAAACTCTTGTTGATTGTAAAGGTAAAGTGTTAAATCTTGAAAAACACTTATAACAATTTTGATTAATTTCAGTAATTTTGATTAATAAGACTGAATTTTGAAAATAAGTTAGATAGTGAATTAGAATTATTGAGAATTTGAACTACTATAAATTGATCGTCCTTTCTCTTGTTCTTGCTTTAGCTTATCATCTTTCAATTTCTCTTGTTACTTTCATTTTTCCATTAATCCTAAATCTTTCTATTAAATCTTTTAAAATTTTTTGAAATTCATACTCACCCCTTTTAGGGTTTTTCAAATCTTTTCGTTTCAAATAATATGAAAATTAATTTTATAAATTAATAATAATAAAAGTTGAATCATATATCTCATAATGCATTTAAAGAAAAATAACTCTTATAAGAATTATAATTCTTTAGTTTAAAAATTACTAATTATTATTTTTACTATTTAACGTTTGACCCACAATATAAGTATTTGAAATTTATTAAATTTAAATTTCATTAGGGTCATATGAAAAAATATATTTTTGAAATTGTTCAAAAAAAATAATTTTAATTGTTACATGAATTAACCTATCTACTTGGTTTAGTTTAGTACCTCCATAGCCAGCAATTTTTTAAGGTATGATAGGATAAAGTGACATTAAGTACTTAAACATTATTTTATTTAATTGGAACATCTTTTTATAGGCATATTGAGCACATAACCGTTGAAACTCAATTTAGGGATATAGCAATTCAAGATTCAATTTGACTGCTGCTGCTGCTAGTGCTTTTGCATTTGCTACTGTGAAGGAATTAAGCAAATCTCTCAAGCCCAGTGGAGCAAGATTTGATACTATATATTATTTATTTTCTTTTTCTTTTCCAATTTGATACTTTGAACTTTTAGATTTTGTTTCCTTTTTTATTTTTTTCACCATCATTTCTACAAAGACTACCATTATAAGCCTTTCTTGAAAAGCAATTTGTATGTGACTTCTTACATATTATTTTATCAAGACAGCTGAGCCTGAGATAATTTTGATGTGTATTTTGAACTTATGTTTTGTTTGGTAATGTATTGAAAAAGTTTATATGCATTCACTTGTTTTTTTTTATTTATTATTTATATTTTTGTTTTCTTTATTAGAAGATATTTATGTACTTAAAGAGTTTCCCTCTTTTCTCAGTCATGAAAGAAAATTTATATTTTGGTAAAAAAAAAAATAGTTCACATAAATTGATACTTCATGTAGTAAATTTGTAAAAAATTGAGGAGATTTTGTTAATTATGTAATAGAAAACAATTTTTTCTATGAATTATTATTACAATGATAATAATTTTTATTAATATTTAAAACTCAAAATTTTATATTTCTTTTATAGTAGTTACTTCTAGTATTTGATAGTTAGAAAGGTTTCATTTAATTTGAATTGAGTTTAATGAATTCTAAGATAATAAAATAATCTTAACATATTTTTTTTCGTACACAAAATTTAATCTCAAAATCTTATTAAAAAAATTAAGGTATTTGTCATATGTACAAGCAAATATTGGTGATATAATTTTTAATAGCCTTGCATACAGATTCACCCATTTTATAAATAAATTATGTCAAGCATTGCTCTATAAATATTACTTGATAATATTTATAAAGTTACCACTATTAATTTTGTAGTCAAACAAGGTATAGAAATTTTTTTTTTTGGTTAAATAATTGAAATAGAATCAAGCAAGCATGGAGAAGGTAGTAGTAGTAGTCAATGATGGAATCCATGCCTTTGTGCAAAAAGGAAAAAGAAGGGTCCATATATATCCAAAAACGACAAAGATTTGAACAAGAGGGCCCAAGCTTTTCTGGGTGGCCCTAATTCTAAACCATGATCATCAACACTATCACCTCAAAAAGGAGATTTGTTTGCTAGGAATGTGCATTCGGTTGGTTCGATAAGTTTTGGAGTATTTTTTGACCGAACCGAATTAATCGAATTTATCAAAATTAAAATCGAATCGAACCGAATCAATAGTAAAATAGAACCAATCTGAATTGAATTAAACCGGATCAAAACCGAATTGAACCGAACCAAATCTAGCCTAACCAATCAAAATTTTTCAAAAATATCAAATTTTTAAATTTTTTATTACATTATTATAATATTTAAAAATTAAAAAAATAAAAAAGTCATTAAAATTCGGTCAATTCAATTAACTGAATTTTTTTAGTAGAAAACCGAACCAAACCGAACCAGAAATTCAGTTCGGTTCAAAAAATCGAAAAGTCTATTCTTATAAATCAAACCGAACCGAATAGGATCTGTTCGATCAAATCGAAAGGTTTGCACACCCTATGTTTGAGATCGACGTAAATAGAGTGCACTATATATATATATAAGGGAATGACAGATCTTGAACTCAAAATCTATTTAATGTTTATGAAGGATTTGGATAAATACGGATATATATATTTATTGAACAAGCAAGTGTTTTACTCTTGCCATAGTTAGAGATTAAATTTATGACTTATAATAACATGAGGAGAGTTTTTACCCTCAATTTTCCACATCATATGATCTTATCAATTTAATAATTTTCATAATTCTTGGAGATTTTACTTACCCTCCTCTCTAAATAATTAAAAAAATAATAATATATTAAATTAAAATTGGCTCCAAAATGCAAGATAATGAACTTTTTTTTGTCTCATAAATTACTTTTATCAATGATTCAAGCATCTTTAAAATTGTTAAATTAATAACAAGAGGAAGTTGATTGATTAATAGAATTTTTTGATAGTTCATTTCTGCAAATAGCAAGCAACCTTTTTTTTTTTTTTCCTCAAGCAACTTGTATTTAGGTATCGTAGCTTCAGCATCCTAGGATATCAATTTTGCAAAAGAACTACTAAATTAAATTAGTTTAATATCATATCATAAATTTTTGGTAAAGTCCACCAGTCTTCTTGGGTCCTCAGGGTTTATTTTATATGATCTTTTTTTTTTTTTGAGAATAGTTTATTTTATATGATCACTTCATATATGAATTACCATTAATCATTGTTTTTTATTTTTTTTTTGGGGGGTGTCAGTATGTTGTAAGATTTTTCAGTCATTCGCCTTTGAATAATTGGCAATATCATCTTTAATTGGTGTCTTGACTTATAGTTCCTAAAGTGAGACCATTTTAAATATGGGTGTCATGTCAATAATCAAATTTCACCAATATTTTCCATCAATACTAAAAAAAAAAAAGTTAAAATAATTTTTTATAGTATTTATATTTTTAAATAATTTTATTGAATAATAAGTAAACATTTCTGAACATAATTCATATAAATATAATACTTCACTCACAATTGGGGCAAGAAGTGAACTTTAGGGATATTACTAATCGAGTTTAGGAAATCTAAAATTCTAAACAAAATGTTTCAACATATAGAGATAAATAGAGATAGGGATTAAAAAATATATATATATATATTATTATCCTTGATGATTTTGATGTATATAAAATAAGTTCCTTGATGACATGAAAAATAATGCATAATTTTGTAGAATCATAGACCATCAAAATAGCATTGCTGGCCCCTTTAGTGATTAGGTATGCCTATTAGGGTCTTGCTACTATAGGATATGGTTGGTTTTAAATCGCATCATTTAGATTTGCTTGTAATTAAGAAAATAGAAGCATAATTAGTATATATCTATCTTTAAAAGAAAATCAAAGGCATCATCGACCACATTGAATATAATTATTAATGATCTCAAAGTCAAACAAAGTAAATTAATTATAAAAGATTAATAAATGTGGTTTTGATGAGTACCCAATATAAAAAGAATAACATTCTTTTTTTTTTTTTTTTTGAGAATAAAAGAATAACATTCTTTTATAGCATCTTTGTCATTTTAATGCAAAGTTCATAAGAAAAAATATTTTATATGGGACCATCGGCCCAAAATCAATTTTTGCCTGAAGTGGGCAAAATGGCCCAAGCTCACACAATTTTTATTATATGGTCCCAACCAACAACATTTGCAATATTTGCTCTAACATTATTTGGCAATTGGATTCGGTTTTATTGCAATCCCATATTGTGTTCTTTCATAATGTTATGATGATGCTAATGGGTTGGTAAGTATGTCATTTTTAATGATGATATTGTTCAAATTTCTTTTGTTGAATAAAAAGATGATCTTATTATTGCTCAACTATAAATATAAATATATACCATAATGGTAGAACTTATGGTAAATAATTGTTAGGATCAGTTGATAGAAATCGTTCTTATTTAAATGAACTATCGGACTCAAATAATGGTGTAGGCAGTTCCATTAAATTAGTTGTTGGGAGATATTTATCGCCTTTATGATTCTGTTTGAATAGAACTTGACTAGTTAGAGTTTAATAAACTCTAAGTATTAGTGATCTAAAAAATATTGAACTTATTATCTTTAATATTATAAAAAAATTAACACTTAACTACTCAGCAAAATAATATTTATATAAACGATTATTTTTGTAATAATAATATCCTTGTTCAGAAAAAAAACTGGGCTCTTCCTCGGGAGCATGGGCTTGAAACAAAAAATGTTTGTTTTTTTCTACATACATTTGTAAATTGCTTCTTATCATTGCTTTTATGGCTTCCTATCTATGTCCCATCTTTCTCAAGAAGTTGAAAAAAAAAAAAAAAAAAAAAGACAAAAATCGTGTTAAATAGTTGTCTTAAAAGATCTTTATTATCTTTAAATCAATCAAAATTTAATGGATTCTAGATAATAGTGATTGGTTGAAAAAAAAATTGAAAAAAAAAAAGCAAAATTAGAAGTGCATCAGTTTCCAATTTTGAATAGGATGTGTTACTTGAATTTCTTGTGGTCTCAAGACTTCTTTGTAGGGCTTTGGGTCCCTTCTGGATTCTGATGCTTATGGGTTATCTTTCTTGAGAGCTTATTTCCATTTTTTCCAAGTTAATTTTTTTTTTCTTTTGGTCTAATTTATGTTTGTCCTTAAACAATACTGCCCATTTCACTTTCAAAAAAAAAAATAATAAATGAATAAATTGCCAATTTAAAAAATAAAAACTCGTAAAATGCAGAAAACATTCTCCTAATATTTTGGGCATCTTTAAGTTTTATTTAAAAAGGTATAGAATTTTCACATATACATAAACTAATTAGCTAATGACAATTTATTTCTACTATTCATCCCAACATATGATCTCTTATAGACATTTCAAAAGATAAATCCCACATTACTAAAATATGAACACATTTTATGGTTTATTACTAAAATTATTTTGTTAAATTTGTAAAAGATTAGAAATGAGAGAAAATTTTGCAAGGATTACAGCCACCTGCTACTAAAATCCGATACAAACACAACTCAAGCTTCTTTCTTTCTTGCATTTTTTTTTTTCATTAAATCATCCAACTTGGGGAGATTACAACATAAATTTTTATGATAAATTGCATTTTTCTTTCTTGCATTTTTGTTCTATACTTCTAACATGATTATCATCCCAACAGTAAGGAAATTTTTGTTTTTTTATTGGTTTATTTTTAGAAAACAAATACAACTTTTTAATTTTTATCATAAAAATTCATCAATTCAAGTCAAATCAAAATTTTGTCCATTAGTAGTCATTGGGAAAATGCAGCCAAATGAAAATAAGAAAAATTTCACAAGAGAAGTCCTATAAGAAAGTACCCTTTCAAAGTCAAATAAAGGTGTTTTGTAAAGAAAAATAACAACAATCATCATCATTATCTATAATTATGTATTTATTATGAATGTGAATGAATAATATATTGATTGTGAATGAATAATATATTGATTGTGAGAGAATAATTCTCAAATAGTGGAAAGAAAATCTCTCTATAAAGAGATTGAAATTCATTAATGTAAATGGTAGAAAAAAGAAATATATAGCTTTCTAAATTCTCTCCAAACTCTTTCTAAATTCTCTTAAAATCATTCTACTATAAAAAATATTTTTCTTCTAATTAAATACTACTAAAATAAAGAAGGCATTTGGTATTTCAAGTTTAGTTCTATAACAAACTAAACAATTTAATCTTAATTCTACAACATCTTTCAAATTTTAAAAAATTAATTTTTTTTTTATCTATCAGTATATCTATCTATGATAAATAGATTTATTATATATTTCATATATAGATTTATTATTATTATTATAGGGTGGGCCACGTGGGGACCCTTTATCAGTCTTAGGCTTGGACCTTCTAAAAGTACATCAGTCGACCAAACCTACACTTTTGAATGAGTCTAAACCCACGTGCTAATTGTACATTCGATCAACTTGTTGGTCACTTGGGTACCATTTAGGTGAAATTAAAATGAAAATGAAGGAGAATTGAAAATAAAAAATTAATAAAATATCCAATTTATAAGGAAATTGAAATTGAAAATGAAATTATATATATATATATATATAATTCTAAAATTGTTTATTAATATTTACTCAAATATTATTATTATAATTTAAAAATTATTATAAATTTACTTATTATTTTAATAAATATTTTTATCAAAATATTTAAATAATTATTTTTATTAATTTATATATTTTATTTCATTACTTTAAAAATATAGTTTATTTCATAAATTTTAATAATATATGACAATATATAAATATTTGACCAATTTATAATTAGTTTAACTTAATTCTCATTCATTATCTCCATAAAAAGAATGAATGATATCCGTTGATAAAAAATTTATTTTCATATAAAATTTTAATCACTAAATATTGTTGCGTTTTAAATACCCGCAAGCGCACGGTTGTGATTGCAGTGTAAAAGATTATCGTTCCCACAGGGATTGTAAATTGAATACTAATATCTTTACTATTTCTCTTAGCTAGTAAACCGAATAAAAGTGATTTAGCAA
>CATIWK010081451.1:0-10215 GCA_949634005.1 Mallotus japonicus
CCATTCATGAAAGTGATAGAAGCATTGGAAGCATAGGGCGCTTTTAGTTTTTATAGGCCTATTATAGTTTGGTGGGTGGCAATATGTTTCACCCTTAACTATTACTACTACCTAATGTAAGGCAAAACTTTTAAGAAGTATAATAGAGTAATTAATTCTCTTTTTCCAACTAGACTTTACTCTCCACTGATACAAATGAGACTGCCCAATTTTTGCATTGATTCTGCATAATAAAAGAACACCTAATATACAAGTCAATTTTTAGTTGCATATTGTGTTAAGTTCTGGTTTTATCATCTAAATGAATATTAGTCGTTGTCCTTAAAAAAAATACTATTGAGTTTAGTTTTAGGACATATTAAAACATTGGATAATTAATGATCTAATTCGGGTAAATTGTTGGAATAGAAACCAAACTTTATTTGTAATTTTAAATTGGTTATAAAACTTTAATTTATGACTTTTTGGTCACTAAACTTTAGTTTTCACTTTTAAAAATTTTAATCCTTAAAATTATATAATATTACCATTTTAGTTCAAAAGATTATTTTCTTGCAAATAAGTTCATAGGTTCTTAAGATAAAAAATAAAGTAAAAATATATATTTTTGTTTTCTATATGTCTTCCATTGTAAACAGTCTTGTTCATTATTTGTGTTTATTTGACTAGTTTAATACTAACAGTTTGAGAGTTTTAAGACAAGAATTATTCATCACATGACAGGAAGCGGTTAATATTCACCAAGAATATCATAATCAATATACTGTGACTTTGTTATATAAATGGGAAATCGAACAGAGAGTTCGGATTCCAATAATCCATCAAGATTACAACAATTGAACATTTTTTTAAATAATTTAATACGAACTGTAAAATAATTTTTTTTAAACAATCATTTAAAATTCAAATTATAAACTAAACTTATGACAAATTATAAATATTTAATTTTTTTATAAAATACGATGATAAATGTTAAATATTCTAGTGACAATAATCCATTTAATTCTTACCTTCTTTCTTCGTGTTAAAAAAAATTTCTAAAAATACTATGTTTCACAAAAAAAAAATTTATTAAATTTTAATTTATTGTACAGTTCGTATTAAAATTTTTTTAAAAAGTGCTCAATTGTTGTGATCCTAATGGATTATTGGAATCGTAACTCTCTGTTCGATTTCCCATTTATCTAACAAAGTCACAGTATATTGATTATGATATTCTTGGTGAATATTAACCGCTTCTTGTCCTGCGATGAACAATTCTTGTCTTAAAACTCTCAAATTGTTAGTATTAAACCAGTCAAACAAATACAAATAATGAACAAGACTGTTTACAACGGAAGGCATAGAGAAAACAAAAATATATTTTTTACTTTATTTTTTATCTTTTAGAACCTATGGACTTATTTGCAAGGAAATAATCTTTTGGACTAAAATGGTAATATTTTACAGCTTTAAGGATTAAAATTTTTAAAAGTGACTACATTTGAAACAAAAACTAAAGTTTGATGACCAAAAAGTCATAAATTAAAGTTTTATAACCAAATTGAAATTACAAGTAAAGTTTGGTGACTATTGGCACAATTTACCCCAAACTTCAATCATTGTAATTTGTAATTGTAACTTCATTGACAGAATATGATTCATGTTTTCTTGAGAAGATTCTGTTCCAATCAATTTTCTTTCAGTGAAAAATCATGGCTCTTTAAGCCCAGGCAATGTCCTTTTGCCACACAACATTAGAATTACAGATGGCATGCTTGGTCTATCTTCTGGACAATGTTGGGCACACAATAGAGTAACATGAATTGATCTTAACACTTCTGATAGATTGCAAGATTCTAGTATTAATCCATTAATCAGTTCTTGATATCTTCCTTCTTTGAAGAGTTTCCACGCCTGCAAAATTATTATCCATTTTGGTAACTAGATGACAGTAACGTAAAGATGCAGGGTCAAGATCAAGCACTTATGTAAAGCTTACATGCCCAAGAAGGTTGAGTTGGTGATCTGGATGACTAAATCCCTTGTTTCTCTTGCCACTGATTATCTCCAACACCAAAACACCAAAGCTGTACACATCCGATTTTGTGGAGAATAGCCCGTCAATAGCATACTTGGCGATATATAACCACTGCATGAAACAATAATGTTGAACAAGTGTTTTTTACAAAAAATAAGTAAATAAATAAATTAATACATTTTCATATGTCTGAATAAAATAATGAAATGGATTTATTATGTTCCAACTAATCTGTTTGTATTTGCTGCAGTTTCATTACCCCCCAAAACTTCTAGCCATTCCGAAATCAGAGATTTTTTTATTCATCTCATTATCGAATAAAATGTTGCTCAATTTGAGATCCCTATGAATGATTCTTAGTCTGGAGTCTTGATGAGATATAGAAGTCCCCTGGCAATGCCATTGATAATGTGGAATCTCATAGTCCAGTCTAGTAGGTTGCTTTGTTTTTTATCTATCAAAATGATCCACAAAGATTAATTCTATTGCTAACTGAGTATTAAGCTAAAATTCACAAATATTTGGAGCAACTTAATGAAATAATTTTGGAACTTTTCCATGAAAAAATTATCATGGTTGAGAGATTCTAACCAAAGATGTAGAAATTTAGGCTTTTATTAGGCATGAATTCATAGATTAACATCTTTTCTTCCAGATGAATGCAATATCCAAAAAGCTTCACCAGATTTTTATGCTAAAGTTTGGCAATGAATTTAACTTCTGTTAGAGTGGAGACTTTTCTAAATACTCAAAGGCTGATATATTTTGCATTTTGTATATATGTATCAAGTGGATGTATTAGCTAGAAATACAGTATGGATAAACAGAAAATGGAGGGAAAAAATGAAGATCAAATGGGAGGGAATTCAGCCATGGAGAGAACTAAATATGTTCTTGAATTTTGAATGTAAAGTTGTTGTGATGATTAGTATTAAGATTTTTTGTTTAGGAGCCAAAACATGTGGCTAAACTTGAATCAGGTTACTGTTCATGGCTGTAATTTTATTTTATATTAACCTTGTATAAATGTAAGGATATGTATGTATGAAAAACATGGATGGTTAGAGAGAAATTTTAGTGTTAAAATTTCAACTCTGTTTTTCTCTTGTTCTTGTTCATGTTTATGGTTGTTCATGTATGAAATATTCAATTTTTGTTGGTGAGTGCTCCAACAGTGGTATCAGAGTTTTATTCTTAAGGGCTGTGAAGTTTAAACACAAATTTATTAGGAGATTTTGAGAGATCAAACACTTGTGAGTTATCAATGGCTTCAAGTAGCAATGTTACTCTTAGTGTTCCTCAATTTTCTAAGGAAAATTATCAAATATAGGTGGTGAAAATGAAGTCTTATTCAAAGTCTTTGGGTTTATGGGAGATCGTAGATGAAGATAAACAACTTCCTCCATTAAGAGCTAATACCACTATAACTCAAATGAAGCAACATGAAGAGGAGAAGCAAAAAAGGGACAAAGCTGTAACATGCTTGCATTCAGCTTTAACAGATGGTGTATTTACAAGCATTATGCATCTTGAAATAGCCAAGCAAATATGGGATGAATTAAAGGAAAGGTATGAAGGAAACGAAAGAGTTAAGGCCATGAAATTGTTAACTCTCACAAGGGAATTTGAAATGTTGAGGATGAAGGAGAATGAATTTGTCAAAGATTATTCTTCAAAGCTAATGGAGTTGATGAACTAGATGAGGCTTTTATGGTGAGGTTATGGAAGATCACAAGGTTGTCAAGAAGATGTTGGTTAGCTTACCCGACAAATTTGAAGCAAAAGTTGTAGCTATTGAGGAGTCTTGTGACCTCAAGAAGATGACTATTACTGAAATGATCAGTAAATTGCAAGCTCAAGAGCAAAGAAATTCCATGAAAGCTGGTGATGTAACCGAAGGTGCCTTTCAAGCACGATAAACATGTGTGCAACCTTCAACAAAGGAGAAAAAATGGCAGAAACATGAAAGAAATTGTGGTGATCAAAAAGAAAAAGGAAAAATGGGTGAGAACTCAAGTGATTCAGCTACAAACGACAAGTTTCCTCCTTGTTCTATATGCAAAAGAACAAACCATTTAGCCAAAGATTGCTGGAACAAGGGGAAGCTACAAATTCAATGTTATCATTGTAAGAAATGGGGGCATAAGGAGATGTTTTGCAAAGCCAAGCAAAATTAGACTCAAATGCAAGTTGCACAACAAGTCAACTTCATCGATGAACAATCTCAAGCTGAAGAACAATTATTCATGGCTGCCCAAATATGTCATTCAACTCCAAAGGATGTGTGGTGTGTGGATAGCAGTTGTGCGAATCACATCGCAAAGGATGAAAGCTTCTTCACTTCTCTTAATAGTGATGTTAGAAGCAAAGTAAAACTTGATATGGAGAAATTATTCAAGCCAAAGGAAGAGGTACAATTTCTTTTCACACTAACAAAGGTTTAAAATTAATTCATGATGTGTTGTTTGTTCCTGAGTTAGATCAAAATATGATTAGTGTTGCTCAATTGTTGAAAGATAGCTATGGTGTTTTGTTTCAAGGCTGATTATTGTTTAATTCTTGATTCATGTGGTGGTGAGATTATTAAGGTTAAAATGGATGGCGATAGTTTTTATCTAAAGCTTGATGTCATGAAAAATCATGGATGTGATAGTAGAATTAATGGAAGTATGGTCCGGTGTGAGAGGTTTGGAAATGAAAATTTCAAAACTCTTACATGTATGGAAGATTATGGCATGGCCACTAATTTTTTTTAAATGGTTGAATGTGATAATCTGGATGAAGAATGTGATGTGGTGAACAAAGAAGTTCACTTATATGGAAATGCTTATTTGGATGGAAATAAGAAAAATGTCAAGAATGATGAATTGAATGCTCTTTCTTCAACTCATTATATGGATGGTGATGGCATTCTTACTGCTGCAATCGAGATTAATGGTTTATGTTTGAAAATCAAGTTAGTGGTTAATGTTTATGGAAGATGGAGCTTATGTTTGGAAGAAACAACCAATTTTACAACACTTCTGAAAATTCAGGAGGAGTATCATGTAGGTGAATGGATGATGGAGGCTTCAAAATATTGGTGTAGCAGAATTGACATGGAAAACAAATTTAGGAGGAGCCAAGTTAGCTTTGTTCTCTATAGAAGTGAAAAAATGTTGATGGAGTCCATGTATGATGATGATTTTCTAATTGTAGATGAATATGTTCCTAAAATTCAAGAGCTTAAGAAGAAAGAGAATGTTAATTTGAGGTATTTCAGGTCTGCAATGTTTGATGTTTTGGCAAGCAAGCTTGGAGTCTTCAAGAAAAGTCTAAGGAGGAGTGTTAGAGTTGATACTTTTCTAAATACTCTAAAGCTGATATATTTTGCATTTTGTATGCATGTATCAAGTGGATGTATGAGCTGGAAATACAGTATGGATGAACAGCAAATGGAGGGAAAAAATGAAGATCAAATGGGAGGGAATTCAGCCATGGAGGGAACTGAATATGTTCTTGAATTTTGAATGTAAAGTTGTTGTAATGATTAATATTAAGATTTTTTGTTTAGGAGCCAAAACATGTGGCTGAACTTGAATCAGATTATTGTTCATGGCTGTAATTTTATTTTATATTAACCTTGTATAAATGTAAGGATATGTATGTATGAAGAACATGGATGGTTATAGAGAAATTTCAGCGTTAAAATTTCAGCTCTCTTTTTCTCTTGTTCTTGTTCATGTTTATGGTTGTTCATGTATGAAATGTTCATGTTTTGATGGTGAGTGCTCCAACAACTTCATTCTTGAATTCATCAATCCCTTGTCTAGAATCCTTAGAGGGCATCTTTACAGCAACTTCTTGTCCTTTAAGCATTCCCTGAAAATAGATTATGTTGTTTTAATTAATCAGGCAAAAGTTTCAGATAAACCTGTGCATAATTTTTTCTGCAGAAGTTTTTTACCATAAGAAACTTGTTGTGTTGCTAACAGGGAATGTTTGATTCTGTTACCTTGTAAACAGGTCCAAGGCCGCCCTCCCCAATCAAATTGCTGAACGAGAAATTATTGGTAGCTTTTGCTATTAAGACAAAGTCAAAATGAGGAAGCTCTAGATCTTCCTCATGGTTATTAACAGAGTAGTTTTCTTTGTTTTCCCAGTTCACTGTAAAGTAGTAAATAGAAACATTATATGAAAACAAATTGCATGCCAAATTTCATAGGACCAAAGTGTGTGCTGTAGAAACATATACCATGTGCATTTTGCTTCTTCTTTCTCTTCCTTTTCCTTATGAGCAAGCATACACCCAGGACAAGCAGGAGCAGTCCTGTTAATGATACTGAGATTGCTGTTATCGCTGCTTTTTTCTTGTTATTGGATGTGGCCTGGTTTTCAACACTGAAAGCAGAAATTCTTTGGTCAATAAGCTACACAAAGTGCTACATAATGCCATCGGAATAAAATATTTGGTGATCATGTTAAAAGAATACATATATATTGAGTAACTAGTCCTTGCAATTTTGGTTGTACATTTACCTAGTTCAGAAGAAGCAATCCTAACGTAAAGATCATGCCTGCCATCTTCTTTGTACTGTTTGATGTCAACAAGGTCTCCAAACCACAAGTAGCATCCCCTTCCACTTCCTCTGATATCTGAATTAGCATAAGCCATGCAAGCACAGTTTGTCATGCACATCATCCTGCATTCTTCTAGGGTCATACTTGCATTCATTGATGAATTTATCATGTCAGGCAATTTAACCCTCGAATACTTTATGAACCCATCTCCTTTCTCACAATCCAAAAGGTGTCCTACGAACACATCCCCCTGACCAATCTACTCTATCCCAGTCATTTTTCAATTTTGGCTCAAATCCATTCAAACACCAGCATGCAGGTGAGTTGCTAATGTCACAATTGCCATAAGGACCACATAATGCATAAGTATCACAATTATCTGCTGGTGCGACCAAGTATAGATTCCATTCTTTGGTTCGACCAATCCATGTATACCGATGCATTATACCATTCTGATACATAACAATCCTGGTGAAAACTGAGGTGTCAACTAACTCATAACTGTAGTATATCTCCTTCTCATTGGAGACAAATGAATAATTGTAAATTGGATTTGGTCTTAAATAAGGCATCCCACTAAAACTAATACCATTCCATGGCCCTGATCGAGCCGTGATAACTGAGTTCTGCGTGATAACTATCTGTAAACCACTAGAATCAAGCTGATAACCGGTATTACCTTTAGAAGGATCATCTAAGCTCTTCCATGATGATAAACGAACATCCAAGCCTTCAGCCAGTCGTCCAATCTTCATTCGAGGTAAAAATGTTCTGTCAGGATAATTAAAACTTTGCCACAAGAAACTTTCCGTGTCAGGATCACTTTCATCCCTGATAACAAGATTTCCCGAATCCAAAAGCTGCGCAACAGGATTCTGCGCAACTCTTAAAGTATTGGAAGACCATATAGTCAAGTTTTCCTGATCGACAAGCACAAGAAGTCCCCCGTCGTTGAACCTCAGAATTCCAGATGAATTTGCGAGAGGGGCTTCTCTGTTGGCAACGCAGACAACAGTTCCATTAGATATCTTTTTGTACCATATGCCCAAGTATCGATTTTCAGATTTTCCTGGGGTGAAAAATCCCAATTCAAACATGCCACCAGCTGAAACTATTGTCTGGCCATCTCTAGTGGATTCAGCTGCAGA
Source organism: Mallotus japonicus (assembly GCA_949634005.1). Taxonomy (NCBI): domain Eukaryota; kingdom Viridiplantae; phylum Streptophyta; class Magnoliopsida; order Malpighiales; family Euphorbiaceae; genus Mallotus; species Mallotus japonicus. The sequence goes on from CATIWK010081451.1 coordinate 7,729, forward strand.
TATGGTGTCGAGGGCTATGGATGTCATGAAGATAAGAGGATAAAGAGAAGCAAAACAGGAGTGGATTAGATCTATCCATGGTGTGTTGTTCTTCTGATTACAATGTTTTATTTATTTTATGTTCATTCACAGTTGCCATAAATGATTTTAGTAAAACAATTCGCAGTTAGATATGACTTGCGTGCACCATCAATAAATTTTGTCAAAGATGAGGGCTTCATTTTACTTTCTAGTTTGCATAAATTTATTTTTTATTAAAAAATATAACATAAAATCCTTCTATTTTACTGTATAAAATAGGGGACAAGCATTATTATTATTATTATTATTATTAAAAGTGTTTCGACTTTTATTTTTGTATTTTAATAAGCTTCAAATCAAATTTATAAAAAAATGTGAAAATCAATTTAAGATATTTTTATGATTATTATTTCTATAAAATAAGCATATCAATAATCAGTATATATAAATCATATCAACAATCAGTATATATTTGTTCATGACCTATAAACTAATGGTTATAGGCAATTTAAATTTTTAATTTAAATTTTTATTAATTATATTGCATAAAATTTAGGGTTATTTACAAAAAAAATCATGACTTTTAGTGGTTTTTGCAATTTTAACCAAACTTTTCAATTTTGGCAAAATAAAACATCTATTTATAATCTTTGGCAATTTGAATCACTGATCATAATTCCGGTTAACTTCTGCCTGTCTGTCAGACTATTGTTGGGTCTACCTTTCATTAGAGTTTGTTGTGTGTTGGTTAACCCAACAATGGCCTGACAGCTAGGCAGAAATTAACCAGAATTATGATCGGTGATTCAAATTGCCAAAGATTGCAAATTAGTGTTTTATTTTGCCAAAATTGAAATGTTTGGTTAAAATTGCAAAAACCACTAAAAGTCATGATTTTTTTTGCAAATAATCCTAAAATTTATGCTAATATTTTTTTTTGTATGAATGTATAAATATATATATTATGTATTTTTATGTTCATAAATTTTTTCTAATAGTTTCTAATCTAGTTACATGATATTTTTAAAATTAATTCTTCTTATAAAAATTTAATAATATATTATTTATTTTTATTATTTTATATAAATTTTATTAATTACATTAAAAGTTTTTTTAAGTATTCTGCATTAACAGTTTATTCATTATCTTTGTTTACCAAACAAGATTAACAATTTAACTATTATACATGTAACTATTACTCCCTTAATAGTAACACTTTACCTTTGTTCACCAAATGAGGTTAAAATTTTAACTATTATATTTGCAAGTGTTACTTCCTTAACACTTACACCTACAACTGTAGTGCCCTTGACAGTTACACCTGTAACTGTTACTTCCTTAACAGTTGCACCTGTAACTACATCCTGTTTGTTTAACCCTTATCCAAATGCACCCAAGGTTGAACAGGATACAGAAAAATAAAAATTTTATTAAAATTTTAAATTAAATTTTATAAAACTATATTAGTTCCAAATTAAATAAATATTTTGGTATGATTTTGAAATTTTTTGTAAATTCCTGAGTTAAAACTGAATTTAATTCCAAAAATTTGTAAATAAAAATAAATTGATTTACACATATAAATTAAAAACACAATCCATTACAAAAATTTTTAAATTTGATATGGTACTAAAAAATTTTATTTTTAAAATTCTGAAATGGTGTTCAGAAAATTTTCAATTTCCTAGATATATAAATTTTATTTTTATCATTTTTAAATATTTCTACAGCTTTAAACATTTATATAGCTAGTTATTTTTTAAAAAATATTTCTTAATCAATAAACAGTGTTACAATTAATATTAAAATAAATTAAAATAAAAGCTAATTAAAAAATAGTTAATTAATTTACCCAAAATTAATTTTATTAATTTTTGAAGAAATGTATATATTGTACGTGACTTGTTATTTTGGAGTTAGAACAACAGCAAATTGTTTGGTGACAGTTTGCACAACATGAGATAGAAATTGAGTAGACGAACCTGCGAGAACCAAGTCATTTACATAAATGAGGCAAAAAGCTGAAACAACACCTGTAGTGTGGTAAAAAAGGGAGCTATAGGTCTTAGAGCCAAGAAAACCAAGAAGCTGAAGTGCATTAGTTAAACACTTGTACCATTGTTTGAGGCCATACAGAGATCGTTTGAGCTTGCATACATAATCTGGAAATTACTTGTGAATTAAACCTAGAGGTTGTGTCATATAAACATCCTCTTCAAGATGCCCATGAAGAAAGGCATTGGAAGGGCTATTGAATAAAAATCGAAATTAAAAAATAATTCTTTGCAAGAATTGAAAGAATGTTGAGAAGGAAGAATGATAAAAACAAGAATTTAAGGAGTTCAGATTCTCAACAATCCTACGTCTCCACCTAACTTATCCCCAAGTTAGGATTTTCAATCTCACCCAATCTTACTCACAAGATAGAGATTACACAAGAGTTTTATGGCTCACTCTTACAACCTT
>CATIWK010081459.1:0-16145 GCA_949634005.1 Mallotus japonicus
CACAGTTTAGCACAGGGTGTTTTATCTTTTGCTTGTAATTTTAAAGTTTGGGGTTCTGTCCCATCTTTTGCTTCTGATGTTGTTGTTAACGATGTTTTTTTTCCTGTTTAATGCATAAGTTTTTATTCTCAAAAAAAAAAATTAACTAGTCACTTATTATCTAATTATTTTTTAATTTTTAATTAATAACCAATTTTGTAGATCCTCTAAATAATTTTTTATTCTTCACTAATAACTATTTAAATTTAGTATGTTATTTTTATATAATTTTAATTTATAATTAATTGGGCACTTATTATTGTAATTAATTTTAATCCCATACAATTGAATAGTTACTATCTAATCAATTTGCAATTTTTAATTAATAAGCATTTTAATTTTATAGGTTTTTTTTTTAGTATTTTAATCTTTGGATTGTAAATAAATTGTTAATAAAAAATAAAAAGATGCAAATATTTTAGAAATACCACAATATAAAATATTTTTTAAAAAAATAAATTGAAATGTGAAAATTATTTAAATGACAAACCAACAAATGAAATAAAGTCACATAATTTTTCAAAAAGAATTTACATAGCAAGCTTTATATATAACTTTTTAAAATGATAATCAATAATATAACTTTTTAAAATTCAAATAATATAACGTTTTAAAATTAAAATAATATAACTTTTTAAAGTTAAAATAATATAACTTTTTAAAATTAAAATAATATAAAATTAAGCTATAAAATTGAAATGAGTATTAATTAAAAATTAAATAATTTAATTAGATAATAATTAACAAATTAATATATAAATTTAAAACTAATTGCAATAATATAATGCTAATTAATTATAGAGACATTTAACTTTCTAATTATTCATGATGCTCTGTGTGTGTAATTATAGAGATATTTTTCTAATTATTCATGATGCTGTGTGTGTATATATATATTTGTTAATTATTATCTTATTATATTATTTTATTTTTAATTAATACTCATTTCAATTTTATAGCTTATTTTTATATTAATTTAAAATTTATTTGATTGTAAATAAATTGCTAATAGAATAAAATATAATAATTTTAAAAGCAACACAAACTATGAAATATGTATTGAATTGAAAATTTAATTTCATTATTCACTTAATTTTTAGCTTAATGTTATGTTAATTATACACATACAAAGTGGATATTTAATTCATAAAAGTAGCCAACACCATAAAGCCTTTTGGAAGTCACTAATAGTGTAATTGTCATTCATAAGAAGACTTTCCCCTACGGATTCATCCATGAATACAAGTTTATAACCATAACAGCTCTTGAGGACTTGCTGAGTCTAGTAGAATTCATGAGCAATTTTCTTCACATTATGGCATTTTGATATGACAATAAACTTGCCCATTACAGTAGTTAATAGGGGTGTAATCGAGCCGAATCGAGTCGACATACTGTCGAGCTCGAGCTCGACTCGAACTCGATAGAGCTCGACTCGAACTCGATAGAGCTCTTCTTTTTGAAGCTCGAGCTCGACTCGATTAAAGAATTCATATATTCAAGCTCGACTCGGCTTGACTCGATTAATTAAATAAAATTTTTAAAATTATATATTTTTAAAATATTCAAACTCAACGCGAGCTCGAACTTGACTCGGTTAGCAAACATATATTTATAATTATATTAAAATAAAGGGTAAAATAGTAAATATATCAAACTTGACTCGAACTCAACAGGCTCGATTAAGCTCGCGAGCCTATCGAGTCACATATTTTGAAGCTCGAGCTCGACTCGATAGTCTACTCGAGTAGCTCGAGCTCGACTCGATAATAATCGAGTCAATTTCGAGTTTTCTTTGAGTCAATCCCGAGTAGCTCGCGAGGAGGCTTGGCTCGGTTACACCCCTAGTAGTTAAGTATCACTTTTGTTTACCATTCAAATACATAAACATGTCAAATTGACATAGAAGGCGAAGGAATGAATCAGTTTCTCCAATGGTAATGATAGAAGTTCCAAGAAAGGGCAAAACTTCAATGCATTAATGTTCCTTAAAATACAATCAAAATAATTTTTTACACAATGGTATGCTAATATCAAAATATAGGGTAATTTTCACTCACGTACCCAGGTATTACCCAAGGTTTCACCATGGTACCTAACATTCAAAACGTAACATAAAATTGACTAAGCTTTGGTTCAATTTCCAATAAAGTGTCCAAACCGCTTTTATGACCTAAGATGCTGATGTGGTGATGAGGTGTTCGCTGATGTGGCTAGAAAGTGACACGCTGGTCCAACCATGTGTGACATATCAGTGCACAGTGACACATCACCCCCTGACATGTCATCAAATGCCACGTCATAACTAATTTTTATTTTTTTCCCACTTTCCCCTAACTCTCTCTCTCTCTCTCAACCCTTACTATCACTCACCATTTTTTTTACCTTAGCTTGCTAAAGTCATTCTCTCCCTTCCCAATCTTCTCTCATTTCATACAAAATGAAATCAAAAAAATTTCTTTCAATTGTCATTAGGGTTTACAGGGAATAATGAAAAACCCCTGATCTTCTTAAACTGAAAATCGCAAATTTCTTTTAGCAAGCATATTTCGTTAAACCTAACTATTCAAAACAAATTTTCAAACCATCAATTACTTGAAAGGAAGAAATTTGGGAGAAAAGCTACATGGAGATAGACTACGAAATACCTAATTGTTTTTGCCAAGTTGAAGCAGTCTTGAGAACCTCATGGATGAACTCCAATCCAGGAAAGAGGTTTTTTGGATGCCGAAATATTCAGGTAATGAAATGTGAATAAGTTATATTGGTAATGGTAATACATTGTTGATGGTTTGATATATAATGCCGTTGAATGTCACAGAATCACCAGCTTCTTTCAATAGGTCGATCCTCATATGCATGCAAGATCAAGAATTATTATAATTGGGCTATTAAGAAAGACTAACAGGTTGGAGATGGAGGAAAAATGGGCAAGAAGAAAGAAGGTTAATATGTCAAGAATGAAGTGGGTTCTGTGTTTCCTTCTTGTTGTCTGGTGTTCATGTATGATGATGTAGATGTTGTTGTATTATGTGTACTGTGTTGGTATTGGTGTAGGCTGTTAGGATGAAGTTGTTATGTATTTTGTTGCATGAGTGCAAATATATTATGTCCATGAATTGTAAATGAAATTTTCAGTTCAATGCAAGAATACATTTGTCTCTGAATTTATGCAAACCAAAGTGAATAATGCAAGTTGTCAAAAGTGTACCTGAAATATAAATCCATAGACAAATAAGAAGAAATAAGTAAGATAGAGCAATAAAAAAAACCATCAACACAAACAAATGTTTCACCATTTGCTATGTTATTTCAACTAAAATATATATTTAAGCTTAATAGAAGTTGTACATTATTATAAGAGGTTTGTCAGTTTTGGCCAAAAAAATTATCTAAGTAGCAGTTAACTATAACCTATTAGGCTGCTAATGTTTCAACTTTGAAACCAATAAACATAGCTTGGTTTCAACTTTAAAACATAAAATGATGTTGTTTAATGAACCATCAACCTAAATGATCCATTTAGTATGCCAAAATACAATGGGTTATATCCAAAACCTAAATACAAAAAACTCAGTATCATCCCTATTTATTGCTTAGACTTTTTCATTTGTTGCATATATCATGAAAGTACAACTCTTCCTGCTGGCCTGCCCCTTTTTGTTTGCTTCATTGGCTGTGCAGATGTGCTGGAAGCAGCATTTTGTAGTCCATCTACAGCAGTCATTGTGCTCCTCTGAGATTCTTGGTAAGTTGTGCTTGTTTGAGATTCTTGGGCAGTCGTGCTTTGTTGAGATGGTTGGGCATATGTGCTCTTCTAACAATAAAATAAGCACAACAATGAACCAAAGATAATTGCAAATCATGACTGAGACAAAAACACATATTGAAATGGATAATAGCAAAACAGTATGCTCAATTAAAATATAACCAACATAGCCATAGCTCACATCAGCCATTTCAAAGGGAAATGGAGAATTGGTTATTCCAGACAAACATATGTTATTAGTTCCCTGCATGTCACCAAACAACAATAAAATTAACTGCCAATAAAAATTTAACTATTAAAGTAAACTATAAATAAATTGAAACTCACATCCATCATCCATTGAACAGTAATTAGTGTTGATGATGGTGTGCCATATGCAACCCCACTAACAGCTTCTGTTTTTTTATTTAAGGACTACAACAACAAAGGAGACAACAGAAAATTAAATAATAGCAACATCCACATAAAAATCCAGAACAGCATATAGCAACAACCCCACTTACATTATGGTGTCTTTTGTTATGGCCTAGGTGTCCACAAACACTACACTTGATTTTGACAACTCCAGTCAATTTCATTATTTGCTTTGACTTCTTTTTCTTTTCTTTCTGCTTCTCTTATTCCGCTGCTTCCTTTCGTCATGCCACTTTTGGTCCTCTTATGTTTTTTAGCACACTTATGTTTCAAATTAAAAGTCCTAAGCTGAAATTTGTTGTCAGATTCATCATGTTTGTTCATCTTGCAAGAATAAATCTAAAAACCACATTTACTGTAGCATTCACATTTCACCTTAACCTTAGTATTAGTTGAAAAGTGTACCTGGTATCTATGTTTAATACCCCAATATTTGTAGGCTTCTTTGAATTCTTCTTTGTTCCTAAATAGCATCCCAATGACAAAGTGTGGGTCATTTATGAATTTCTTAACATTAAAACTTGGAAATCTCTTCTTCTTTGACTTTCGTCCTAGTTGTTCACCTTCAGACTCTGAGGCAGTATTTAACTCCTCATTAATCTCATACTATGATTCCACTTTATTATCATGAACCCTAACAGTTGCAGCTACACTACTAGACCATATTCCAAGCTCAACTGAGCTTCCCCTGCATCAACCTATGGCTACTTAACATGATCAGCAGGCTAATCTTGAGCCTCTGTCTGCCCTTCAGCCTCTGTCTACTTATGATCAGCTTTTGTTTGCACATCTTAGTCTACCTAACCCCCTTCTTGAGCCTCATCTTGGCCAGCTCTTGCATTACTCCCAACCTTCAGTTGTCCAGTATCCACAAGAGCTGAAATCAGATCCTCATCCCCATTAACTATATCGTGCTCATGATCAAAAAAATTATTTCTTCTTTCTTGTTCAGATTGTTCAATGTCTGCTTCCCCAATAGCATCATCATTATCTACAACTCCATTTGTTGGAACACTTGCATTTGCTCCTCCAATATCTTCCACATCACCATATTTTTCATTTTCATTAACTTCTTCCACAGGTGGTCCTTCAATTTACAGCAAACCATCAGCCAAGTACACATTTCCACCAACTATTGATTCACTAACTCTATCAGACCTACCAGCATTAACTCCACTCTTCCTACCATTAGCTTCATTGTCATTATCTTCTATTATCTCTTCAATAACTACACCACCTTTCTTAACAAGATTGCATGCTTCTTCAACCTCTTCTTTACTTAAATGTCTGACATACACATCTATCTCCCTAACCTCAACACCATTTAATGTCATTCATGTGCAGAGGCATCATTTCTAATAGTTTCCTCCCTGAATTGAAGTCCTTATTTGGTTCTCTCCAATAGAATTGGACTTCTCCTTCAATACCTATAGTTGATGCTCAAAAATTCAGTCTAACCAAAGAAATTGTGTCAACATCAAAATACTTATGCTCCACTTCCCTTTCATATAACCCCATTCACCAAAGAATTGGACTTCTCCTTCAATACCTATAGTTGATGCCCAAAGATTCAGTCTAAGAAAGAAATTATGTCAACATCAAAATACTTATGCTCCACTTCCCTTTCAAATAACCCCATTCACCAAATTCACCCCCATAGTGCAGATTCACCCAAAATTCATCTAAATATATTGGAACTGTAAAAATAACATGGTTTAATGTGATTTTCAATTACACTCACATATATTAAAGTAACAAAAAATAATAACTTATATTACTATTTTTTCTTTTTGAAACTCAACTTATATTACTGTTTTTTCCTCCATATTCACCCACTATTCACAATCCCAAGTAATATTTTAACTTATAAAAATTAGGGTTTTACCACAATGTACAATAAAATTGCATTATTCAAATCTAAGTGTTCAACTTTACCTTCCTTCGAAGTTGACATCTTCACATGTGGACCCCACCAAAAAGCTTCGTGTTTTCACTGTCAATGACCCAGGACCACTCAACGTTTACCTCCTTTTTTGTAATAGTTTAAGAAACATCTGTCAGAGGTAGATCTTAACACAAATGCAACATGCATTGAAAAAAATTAGAATTTTCTTTCACATGTAAATAACAAGAGCTTACCTGCACACTATAACCCCATTCGAGCAATAAGCTACATAAAAGCATAGATGAATGAAGATGATAAGATGAGAATGAAAAATGACACTGCGAAATTGATTCAAGAACTTCAATTTTTTTTCAATCTTGTAGACGAGAAAGAGAGACATAGCTGAGGTTGAAATGCTAAAAGATGGAGACGTTAGAAGAAGGTTGAGCGAGTGAGCGAGAGAGAGAGAGAGAGAGAGCTGGGGGGAAGTGGAAAAAAATAAAAATTAGGGCTGACATGGCACTGTGCACTGACATGTCACACATGATTGGACCAGCCTGTTGCTTTCCAGCCACATCAGCAAACACCTTATCACCACATCAGCATCTTAGGTCATAAAAGCGGTCTAGACACTTTATTGGAAATTGAACCAAAGCTCAAACGGTTTTCTGTTACGTTTTAAATGTTAGGTACCATAGTAAAACCTTAGGCAAAACCTAGGTAACCTTAGGCAAAACCTGGGTACCGTGAGTGAAAATTACCCCAAAATATGATAGCCATTTGTATGTTAGCTATCAAATTTTTTGAAGTTTGGATGGTATTAGAAGGCAACATAACCCAACCACCCTTAGATTGGCATCTAAAGCCCTTAGAGATTATTTAAAAAACTAAGCTATACTTTTAGAAGTAAAATCTACTTGAACTATCCAAGCATGACCATGCATGGTTGTAGTGATATAAGACACCATCATAAGAAGAAAAAAAAAAGCACGAAGAAATTGAAAAGACCCACAAATCTTTTATATTCAAAGAATCAAGGTAAATTATATAAACTTAGGGCAACATAATAGTAAGATTGTTTCCTTTTAGCATTAAAGAAATTATATGTTTTAGCAGGCATTTATATAGAATAACAAAATAAATTTTCTATGAGCATGATTATATAATGTCCTAATGAACTAGATACAAGGTGAACAACAAGTGCAGTTACACTTAGAATTCATTTGCAAAGCTTTAAAAAATTATTGTTTGGTCATTATAATTGTTAAGATATTTTCACTTCTTTTACATACAAGTAATTAGCATAAATTGATAAATTATGTTTAGACTTCAATTCAACTATACAAAGATGACTTTTTTTTTTTTTTTTTAAAAAAAAGAAAAAAAGAAAGCAAAATTGTGTTGATACCTTTGAAGATTGATAGAAGAGCAAGAGTTAAGTGCCATGGCAAAAATCAATTTTATTCCTAATTTAAAAAGTCACCATAATATGAATGTAGAAAAGAAGAATGATATCAAAAATATGAAAATATGCATGATATAGGTTACAAAGATGAAAATTGACATACCAACATGACAATATATATTTAGGCAAGATTGATGATATTAAAAGTATGAACATATATAAGATAGGAGTCACAAAGATGAGCATTGAATGCTATTAATTGCAAAAGAGGAGGAGTAATTGCAAAAGAATAATAGGGAATGGTTAGAGGATTAATTCCATTTTGCCTTTACAAAAAGAAATAAGGGAAAATAGAAAAAAAAAATGAGTTGAAAAAAAAGAGAATTCACCACAATTGAGAAAAATAATAGAATTGAACAATTAGGAGTGATAAAGATATATATATATATATATATAGATTTTATCTTTTCTATGTTAGACAGTGTATAGCTGTACATTGTGACTGAATGGATTTTTTTCTCCTAGACGTTGGAGATGTATATTTCAGCCATAGACAAGAAATAATCTAAAATGCAACCAAAATCCAAAGCTAATCTGCAGATAGGAAAACCTATGGAAAATGGCTTTCAAAAGGTATATCAATTTTGCGCTTAACTGATTCGAGATATATCAACATCGTCTGGAAATTTGAAAGTGTCAGCAGCTCCAAACTTCCTTCTTTCTTCCCACTTTTCAGCAGATTCATCTTCTTCATCACTATTATCCTCCTCATCATCATGGGCATTACTAATAGGCGAAGCTGGATCATATACACTTTTGGATCGACATAATGGAGTGGCAAGCATGGTTACTTGGCTGTGATTTGAAATCTCCACAACGACTGTGTCATCATCAGCTGGAAGTGGTTGTTTCCAAGGTTCCCCATCAATTCTCATAAATGTGTTATCGGCTGCACCCTTACGAAACTCAAAACGAATTCCACTTGCCTACAGATGAATAGATTAATATAAAATGTCAGCCACTCATAAATGCAAAGCATGTGCCAATACGTTAATGTTAAAAGGATGCAAGTTGTTTATGGTTTAAAATGTCTGCTCATCACTGCATACATAACTCAGTAATATTTGAACTACTCTTGTTGAATATAAATTTAGTTTGATGTAATTGGATTATGTTTATCCTAGAAAGAGATTCCATACTTTCTTGTCCTCGATCAAATTAAGCATCAAGATCTCCATATCAAATTAAAGAAAAAGAAGGGCTCAAGGAGAACAGTTTGATGACACTTTACCAAGAATATTGAATTGTTTCATACCTGTGCCAGACGAGTTCCATGTCCATTTGGAGTAAGAAGAACAAGTCCATGCCAAGCATTCCTAAAACCAACGATCTCTAGAAGACCATCATCTACAAATGGATGTGTCAAATCCCTCTGTAAAAAAATCATTTAGAAGTTGTTGAGAAAATGAACAGAAAAATATTAATCAGGAGAAGCAACTTTCTTCAAGTCATGCTGCAAAGTCGCTGTGGTGTATATACATGTGTATGCCCTTAAAGAAAGAAAAGGAAGAGAGAGATAGAGAGGCAGAGCTAACATCATGCGATTTCCTCCCACTGGGTTTTCCCCAAGGATTGAGTCCACCGGAAAAACTGGGCAAGTTGAGGCATACAATAGACCTGATGCTGTAAATTAAAGATTTAAATGTTAGAAAATGAGCCATTATATTTTTATTAGACTTGGATTGTTTACTTATGGCATGATAAATCTAGCAAGGCATAAACACAACCATAGAGAAAATAGGAAGAAGAAAAGACAAACAAGAAAAACAACTCAGAAACCATAATGGCAAAATCACTTGAATTTCAAGGGGCACAGTGTCAACAGAGAAAATTACCCATGGCATTGAAAAGAATAAGTACAAAAGGTATCTAAGCTATGAGATCTGCATTGACTATGTGATAGAATGGAAAGCACTTTGATGCAGTTACTACAAAGAGAGCTCCAATTACAAGATATATCCCATGCAAAGGAAATAGCTAAGCATGGAAATGTAGTTACTAGGAAAAAATCAAAATTTTTGAAATTAGGACCAAATGTGAGTGTTGTTGAAAAGTATCATACTCAAAAGATAGCATTCCCACACTCTCCAACCATCTATATTCCCATCCAATTACTAAGAAAAGCAATAGTTGACAATTATTCATGATATCTCTTTCATAATATCTTAACCACTATTTGATTTTCCATACGAAAATCAACAGCAAATTACTTTCCTATCTACCATAAAAAAAAGGGATAAGTACAAAAAAGTACCATGTGGGTAGACGCATTTTCATTTAAAGGTTTGTGGTATTTTTCATGACATTTAGGTATGTGGTTTCATTTTCTAACACTTTAATACCCTATCAACTAATATTGTCATTATTTTACAATAAAATTTTAATATAACAAGACTTTTCAATAATAAAATGTTTTACATATGATTTACCATCAATATAACTATTTAGATACTTTTAAAAATATTATAAATTTATTTTAAAAATAATTTCTTTTTATTCTTAATAAAATAAAAAATACATCTTATTTTTATTAATTGTGAATTTATTTTAGTTAATTGAATGCTATACTACTTAATAAATAATTTTCTTGTTAAAAATCCATGTTATTTTAACATTATATCATATATTTTTAATAATATTACTGAGTAAGGTACTAAAACGCAAGTAAAATCAAACCAAGACCCTTAAATCTTATGGAAAATACCACAGTCCTTTAAGTGAAAAAACGTCTAACCATAGGGTATTTTATTTTACTTTCCCCTAAAACAATCCATTTTGGTTTCATAAGAACTGTGTAGTTTCTTTTAATCAAAGCATCCAATTAAGCAGCTAGTACTAACTTCAGAAGAAGAATGGTGAGAAGAGACTACTGCATAAAGAAAACCATGTTGAGAAGAGACTACTGCATAAAGAAAATCATGTTACCTGCTAGGTATGCTGAGGTCCTCCCATTGACCTTTTGTTTTCATGATTCTAACCCTTGTAAGCTGTGCTATGTTCCTGTATTGATTTCACATAATTGTCATGGACGTGGACAAGCAAACATGTGCCACAAATTATGAAGAACACTCAGACACCCTAGGTGTCAAAAAATAGCCAAACAGAACAAGTTGAAATAAAGCACTCAAGTACTTTAATTAAACTTATAATTTGGGAAGCAAGGAATGGGATCAGATTCCATATTTTTGGATTCAAATGAACTAAATCACCATACTAAAACTTCATATAATGATTTTAAACAAGTCTAGAAACCTCCCAACTTATGGGACATTGCACAGTTCATATTAGTTTAGGGCATGGACTTGTAAAATCATCTCCAGCGTACAAATAAAGATTCTAACAAGTAAAGGAAAGTTGCATTAAGATATAAATTAACAATGTAGCTTAAAAAAAAAAAAAACAACAACAACAACAACAAAAGCTATTTCCTAGAAGCTGAAGCCACAGACTATAGCAAACAGAGAGGAAAGGAACTTGCAGAAGAATCATTCAAACATGTAAAAAATAGACTCACCGTGAAGAAGGATGAAAAAGAGAGGCACAGAACCATCCTTGAGTGCATCCAAGCTTTAAGTAAGTACTCTAATTAACGAAGAAGATAAAAGGACACAAATAATTAATATGATTTTAACAAGTAATTATCAGATGCATGTCCAGTAATGTAAAATTAAAATTGACATTTCAAGGATATTGATATTATTTTTGAAAAAATGACTATTTTTTAATTAGGAGAGTAAGCAACAATAGAATGCATGACAGTGTCACTTCTGAGAATGTTTACTGATTCACTAAGTTTAATAAATCCACTTTTCCCTGCTGCCACTCTGATCCCTATCCCCACGCCACCCAAAAAATAATCATTATGTAAAATGCATGAGTTATCTGCCGACAGTCTGTCTCAACAAAATTGCTGCAGCATCACACCAACTAACAGTAGCCAATTTTTTACAATGACTATTGCTTAGGCAACCTTTTTATTTATCAAAAACACTTAATGAAATAAATTTAACAACAAGGCTGCATTAGCTCATTATGAACAGCTTAAGCATATTACTTTGCCATTGTTTTCACATGCTTGGCCATTAGACAAAGTTACAAAGAGCTTCTCAATGTTGCAATCTGTAAGGTGGTTTATGTTCTGATCCTATTATAAAATCATGAAAAATTGTAAGTTCAAATGCAGGATCCAACTTTTCTAGACCAACAAGGAGTAAAACAGGCATAGCAAAGGGTAAGATCATACCCATGCCTGCTAAAAAGGCATAATTAAAAATATTTGATAGCTTACCTGATTAACTAACTGATTTTTAAACTTTTCCGGGTGCAACTTTCTCTCAGAGTGAAAGGCATATGATATTTGGGCATCCATTCCTGTAGATATATATCATATAAGTAAAGGAGTTTGGCAAGAAGAATAATGCAATGCTAGGTGCTAAGAGCAAAGAATGACTGTTCACCTTTGACTGTTGCCAGAACATGCTAATGGGGAAAAAAAAATAACATCTTTGTATTCTATTTCAACAGCACAAATCAAATAGATGTCATTATGGTGTAAAATTTGGGGAAAAATATAGAATCTATTGATTTTTTTTCTATGAGCGAGTTGGTTGGCTAAATATTTATAATTTTTCACTATTGGTTACTTTTCTAAGCAATGCAAGAAATTTCAGCAACCACGAATCATTTTATTGATGCCTATGGTTTTCTAATAAGTCAGATTGTATCATCCATAAGTTCCTTGCTAGATTAAACAATGAAGCAATTTGCATGTATATCCTAAATTATCTAGAATGAACTGTTGTATTTATATAAAATCTTATGAAATGTTTCAATGAAGTTAAAGAAACCTTAGTTACTTTATATTGCTTCCTATTTTGATATGATATCTGTTTAAATAGTTTCAAATTTCCTTTTGTCAAACTCCGTGCCTTGCCTCAAAGACCAATAGAGGTTTGTTCTTTTTACATGAACATCAAAAATTATGAAGCAGAAGCATAAATGTCGTACCCATACTGAAGTAGTTCCAAAAACCACCACGAAAAGTGTGATAACCTTCCTGAAAATAGCCAAAAGAAATCACAAATAAGGATTTCATATAAAGCAAAAAATCAATAAAAAGAAGCCAACTAATGCTAAAAAAAGCTTCATTTACATTAAGCAAATAAATAAAAAATACTATGAAGAAAGCTTCAAGGGGAAAAAAACACCATGTGAAGTAATAATAGTGAAATAATCAATGGGATAAGTTCTGAGATTGACATTCAAAAAATGCATTCTGTTCCTTTGCTAAAAAGGTGTTGCAGGTATTAACCAGCACATACATCTGGGCACTAATAGTGATTTTTCATTTCAGATACTGTTGAGGAAATAAACATTGAGGATTATCTCCCTGCTGTTCTGGGAGTTAAAAATACATGTAAAAACATAATAAAAAAATTGAGAATGATGCACATTTAACTGCACAAAAAATGCAACTAAGAACTCACCATATTTAATGAATCTGATTCAGAGACGCGATGGAATGCATGCAATGAATGAGGTAGTTCAAGTGGTGCAACAGGGTCGCAAGAACCTTCTTTTGGACATTTCATTCTCATGATAATATGCCAGCTGATATAAAAATAGAAAAAAAAAATCATTTTTGAACAAGAAAAATGAAAAAATGGGTTATGAGGCAGGGGAAAGAAAGAAAGAAGCACAGAAATATTTTAGCATAACTGAGGAAACAGAAATATATTGAAATTGAAGGAAATAAAAAGAGGGAAACATGTTGAATGTCATTTCCACATCTATAAGTTGCCTGAATTGTTACTGAACTCTTCTAAATCTATAAGCATTCCAGAAATGCAACCAGGTTAGATTACAAGGATACGGTATACATAATATATTAAATGAACTGAAAACCAAGGATATGAAAAATGTATTCAAATTTGAAAGTCTTATCATTGATTTTCAAATCTCTTGACCAACATGTGTCAATTTGGAACATTGTTGTTGTTAAGAAAGGGGAGTTCCAAATTCTATAAAGTATAAACTGAATGAAATCATTTATCGAATATTTTATCTTTGTCATTGTTGTTTTTCTTTCTTTCTTTCTTTTAAAGTTCAAGACCATGCAAACTTCTTCCTTGAATTAGGCTTTCAATGTCCTATATTCAATTCACATAGCCATATAAACATGTAAAATTCAAGCATAACTACTATGGGGGAGACCAAAAGGGTGAGAGGAAATACAGGAATTATTGACCTAATAAAATTGACAAGCTATGTAATCAAAATACAGTAGAATGAGATTGTTGAAGGCAACCAAACCAAACTAGTTTAACCACTCTGGGTCTGCTCGTGTGCATTTATACATTGATCAAGTGAAAACCTCAAACCATAACCATTGTATTACCTGTCAATTTTCATTTCCCTGGCAGCCCGTACTTGTTCCAAAAAAGACTCTACAGACAAACGGTCTGTACCTGGGTTTTTCTTTCCCTGTCAAACAAGAACAAAGATGAATCTAATTCAGAATTGAACCATGGCTTCCAGTACAGAACCTCAAGATTAAGAAAACAATAGCCTGTCCATGGATGATTTGGGTAATTTATTTAGCAACCAAAGACACCAAATATGGATGAAGAAGAAATTCATCACTACGGTAGTTGCATTCTGCAGCACTACCAAAGAATTACCACTGCCATTAAAGAGGATTCTTCTCCATTTTACGGTTTTTTTTTCTTTTTTCTTTTTTTTGGCTCTATGTGTTGGTAGGGGAATAAGGATAGTAATAATTTGCAAAAAGATGTGCAATCAAGCTAGAATCAACTTATGATCTACATATTACTGTGGAAAATGGCTGAACTACACTAGGACAACAAGCACAAAAGCAATGCAAATCATGAGGAACTGATACAAGATCAGCTAAAAGAACAAGATTAATTAATCTTACCCATCCAAATGAAAATGGAAGGTTATTTCCAGTTCCCAAAGGCACTGTAGCAATAGGTGGAGGTTGAGGCAGTTTGAGATCAGAAACTACTCCAAGAAGCCAACCAGCTGTACCATCTCCACCTGCAACCTGATTGTTTAAGTACATATCAGAAAAAAAAAATCTAGCAAGAAAAGAGAATTACACAACAGAAACTACAAATGCAAAACAATTCAATGATAAAATAAAATTAGCCATGCATGAGTAAATGAACTCACAATTATTCTCAGGTTCTTCTCAATTTCAGCAGCCAAATGATCACCATTGTTCTTCAATTTTTGCAGTGTGGCATAAATTTGATGGAGGACGTTATCAGGAGCCTTTTCTCGCAAATCAATAACCTAAAAAAATTGGGATGAAATCGTTATAAGAACAAGAAATGAAATAGAACACACAATTGGATTTGAAAATGATTCGCACCAAATTAAATATTCAGCAAGATTGAGTATAAGAAGAAATCACCTGATTTTTGTTAAGAAGAGAACGATAAGTAACAAGAAGTTCCCCTCCTAACTGTCCCCCACTCTTGGAGTTAATAAACACAATTACAGGACATGAAGGCCTGTGATGGTCATCCACATTTTCAACATCTGATGATCCAGGGACGAGAATGTAATCTGGAATATAGAATTCCTTCAAAGGTATTACTTGTGCTTCTGGACTGCATTAATCAAAAACATTCTAAATTAAATTAGAATAATTAGACTAAAAATAAATGCAGCATTATCACCAGAAATTAACCAAACCAAACCTTCTCGAAATAAAACTACGAATTGAATCTTTAATTTCTCTTAATCTTGCTGAACGGGGAGAAAAGCTACTCCGGTGTTCCATTGGTGACATCAAAATTGTTTATCAACTAAAACAAGGCAAAAATAAACAAATAAACAATAACTAATTTTTCCGTTAAATTTTCTCGCCGGCCAAACAGAGACAAAATGAATACAGATATTAAAACCTGGAGAAAGAAAGAGAGAAATCAAAGTAAGTATGAACAAAAGAAGAATTGGAGATGAAGATTCAAATGCTACGGCAAAAAGAAAGTAGAAGTTGGAAATAGAGAGAGTCAAGGCGAGGAAGAGGACGAAGAAGAAAACGCGGTTTTTTATTTGATGTATGAATGATAATAATAAAAATTTTCAAGTCTTTGTTTAAGGGAGAAGAGTACCATTCGAAGAGAAGCTGGGAGTGGAGTTTCGTTTGCTCCATTTTTTTAATGGTTACGTTACGTGTTTGTTTGGCTTCAGGCGCAGCAGCCATGTTTCGCTTCACCTGCTCTGCCTGGTCACACAAAAAGGACAAACGGAAGCTTATGCTAGTTGGTATTGGTAGTTAACGCTTTTTTTTTTCCCTCCAATAGGAAGCCAGATAAAAAAAAAAAAAAAAAAAAAAAAAGAGATACTTTGTGATATTTAGGATATTATAATAGACTGGGGTAAAATATATAATATATATTTGGCCAAATACACCTTTTCACCCCTGAACTTTACAACTTTAACCTATTGCACCTCTCAACTATCATTTTTTCCTATAGCACCTTGATACTTCTATTTTGAACCTATAACACACTCAATTTGATAACAATATGCGCGTGTTA